>JAOEHY010032827.1:0-66650 GCA_025447955.1 Psilopsiagon aurifrons
TCAGCGCTGTTCTCAGGCCACAAGTCAAAAACACAGTGCTGCACCAACTACTAAGAAGGAGAAAAATGACTGCTACTACTGAACCCATGACACATTTTCTCTTATATTTTTCCTTAATTCTTTAGTGTTTTCCTTCCTGACCTGATTGCTGTATGAATACACTCTTCATGCATTGTTCATGCTTTACTGTCTATGCCTGTTTACTTGGAGAAAATCCTTAAGAATGAATTGGTTTTGTAAGGCAGTGGCTTCCCTGCCTTTTTCTGGGTGGTAAATTTTTTTTCCTGTTTCCTTTCTTCATGGACTTTTAAGTAAGAATTCAGAACTCTAACTGAAATGTTTTCTCTATTCTAAAGCAGTTTATACAGTTGCAAGTCTGTAGAAAGCTACAGCCCATAGAAAGATGCTTGTGGGCTTTATTTCTTGCCTGCAAAAAACTAAAGGGATAGACTAAGCATTCACTGAGGAATCATAGTACCTGAAAAGTAGGTGTTTATACAAGGAAAAGTACCCACAGCTAGTTCTGATGAAAGTGGCTTGCACTTGGAGATGTCAGCAATCATGTCATTTTTGGAGCAGGATGTTTCCTGAATTAAAAATTCTACAAAATATGCAGGACCTTCAACCCACTATAAATGAGAAAACAGTGTCAACTAGACCTTGTGTGTGCTTCAGGAAGAAAAAAGAATCCTACAAGCCTTGAAATAGATGTAAAACTCCTCCTAAGTGTGGAAGCAGCAGGTTACTACTGCTATTACTATTAACTGTATTACAGGAAAATGATTTTTTTGTCAGTGTTGCTTTATTGCCTGGTTAATTCTTATTTCTTAGTAACTTATGGATTTGATGCAGTTGAAATGAGTTTAGGTTTAGTGGTAAGTTAGCGTCCACATAGAACTACGTATCCAAAGACCCGCTTCAGTGCCTTGTTGATAATTTCTGCCTGTTTTAATGAACAGGATCACTTTTTATATTTCTGAAATGCAAGTACCTAAAGGGTGGAAAATGGGAATCATTAGATATTGTAGTAATACCTGTTTGAGACAAAGTGAAAATCACTTCGCTATCTATACATAATGAGGTTTAGAGAGATCAAATATTACTGTGGTAAACAAACAGGAGTTACCCAGGAGATCAGTTAGACTCTCTGTTAGTCTAAAATTAGTTTTAAACAAATTTTTTTTTTTCAGTAAATGGAATCGAAGTCTTGAATCAAGGCAGATCCTCATTTCCCAGGGGAACTCTGCATAGAAATATTCTCTGTTCAATACAGATACAAACTCTAAACAATCTGTAAGACATAACAATTCATTCAAAACATAACAGTTGGATCCATACTTCTTGAGGGCTAAAAAAAATCAGATAAATCTTGGCTTACCTGCATTGAAGCTCTTGTGACATTGGGGACAGAGAAATAATGAGTTTGTTCACTCTTTATATTGAACTTGGCAAGGCTTTGAACAGTAGCTTCCAAATATTTGGGTTCAGCTGGATTGTCATGAACTGGGCAGTCAGGACCTACTGTCCAAATATATCTGTGTGGAACTTATATTCAAATGAAACAATGTCATTAGAGAAAGCATAACCATTAGAGCATATTGTTAGTGTAGGTCTCTGTAAATGCATCTATGCCCCCAACCCTATCCACCTGTCCTACGTTCCCCTGGAGTAACAATACGTGGTTTGATTCACTCAACAATTTTAAATCTTCATGAATTTGCAGACTCATAAAAATATTGCAGTGGAGGCAGAGACACTGCAAGAAACAAGCTCAGCCTACTGGCAGTGGGCTTGCTGTTTGTACTTGCCTTTTACAAACCCATAAAAATGCTTTTTGGACCAGAAGGTAAAAGCCCATATAGAGGCCCTGCTGAGTTTCCCAGATATGAAAACATTTATTGAGTGTTTTGAGCTACAGGTCCACACTGGCCCTATGATCTCTGACTTGTGAAAATTAGGGCAGCTGGAAGCTAATAGAGACATGGTAGTGCCGTAATTGCAGTCAAAATTTAAAGTAATGCTATATAGCAAAGAGTGTTTTACCAGTCCTCTTTTAAAGTGAATGTGTTAAAGACATACCTCCTTGTAAAATGCACTCATAAGTATTCAGATGAGCAAAATTTCTTGCCTGGTTTATGTAAATAATTGCTTTGCATTGACCATAAACCTAAAACAATATAAACATTGAGAAACAATTAATACTGCACTCTTTGCACCAATTAATTAGCACCTAGACACTGAGTGATTCATTTTCTCCTTGCAGTCATGATATTTTTGTCAAGGAAAAAGTTATGTTAATACATCTGTAGTGCTAGTGAAGCACATTTTTAAGTATCTCCTTCAAAAATAAGATGCCAGATCTTCCACTGGTGTAATTCTGAGCAAAATGATTCTGTGATTCTATTTCTTGACTTCTCAGAAAGCGAATTGGCCATTTATGCTTTGGCCCCTTTTCTTGCTGAAAGCTCTGTAAGTAGAAGCGAGTGGAAGTTTAGAAATGAAAACTGGTTGACCTAAGAAGCAGCCTAGGACAATTTAATCATAACTTTCCTTTTTTCATTTTTTTTTTGGGTGTTATATTTTTTTTTTTTCTTTTTTCCACCTGAAGCTTCTTTCTTGTAATTCTTTGGATTTTTTTTTCTCTTGTTCAGAATCTTTTTGGTCACCTGTAGCAACACCCTTAGATCACTTTCTGTCTTTGCAGCTTATCTTGCTGGGCTTTCTTTTTCCAACTCTTTCACTGCAAGTTTTAAAAAGTTGTCAGTATAAAAGTGGAATTAAACTAAACCAAAAATCATGTTATATAAAAGTCAGTTTCTTTTATTCCCTGTCTTTAAAATAAACTCTTACAGAGTTGCTATAAAAGTAAACTGTTTATTCTAAATAGTGTCCTAGCATGGCTATTTGGTTATGTCTGATTATTAGCTCTGGTCAAAAACTTTCTTTTAATTTTCATTTTTAAAAATAAAACTTACCAGTCTTGAAACTCCTTAGAAAATACAGAGGGAAACTGTGGACCTTAAAAATGGACTTTGATTTCTTCTAAACTCTGCTGCCTACTAAAAATCCATTTGTAGGGGTTTTGCTGTCATCAGCGGTACTTGAGTAACTCATCATACCTGAGATTAAATAAGGAAATAAAATCCTTGCAGTTGTATGATCAAATCTGGCCACAGAGTTTTTCCACAACATTTTGCTGAGAACATGACGTTCATCCAAGATGAGGTAGAAGACAGAAGCAGTGATCTCCTGAAAACAAAAAAAGAAAAGGTAATATCCCAGATTTGATAGAACAAAGTAGGGACACATAAAAGGGAGAAATGGAGAAACACAAAACACACAGGTGCGACACATAGATATTCCGAAAGCTGAATGTTCTGTGGGACAAATTCTCATGTGAGTGGCCATGCTGAGAATGGCCAGAGATTCAGGCCATGTTAGAACAGGCCTGGGACCTGCATTTAGCCAGCTTTAATTAAAGAAAACCTCTTTGGAGTAATTTTTATCTTTCTGATTCTGGTGCCAACGGGAACCCAAGAATAAGGATTAGACATGGCGACGTTTCCATTGTCAACTCCATTTTATGATTAGATTTGAAAGGCGGGTTATTTTGCCTTCAGTAAGAATGAGGTGAGAAATACCACAAATAAAAAAACCCCAACCAAACAAAACCCCAACCAAACAAACAAAACCACAAACAGCTGATGTGGGTCATTCTCAGTAGGAATTAGAAACAAAAATATCTTATTATCTTATTTCTTAGAGTAGTGTCTTCTTCAAGTATATATGCTTTGCACTTGCTGTAAAGAGGAAATGAGAGCGTTGATGCAGATAACTTAAATATTCTCTCAGATATCAGAAAGTCCTGTGAGAGACCTTGCATGTCTGTGACTTACTTAAAGCTTCAGTCCAATGCTTGAATTGTGAGCCTGTGCTTAAGCCCAGAAAACTTTATTCAGTTCATTGCAGCACAGGTGCACAAAGCAGTTAAGGGCTCAGCTTTTGGGTAAACGTGTTTCTATGTGAGAGGGACTGGGAAAGATTAAAAGAACAGCTCTATGTATCTAGTGATTACATCATGTGGTACAGAAAGAGAGGGTGCTGCATGGTGCAGCTCCTGGTTCTGCTTAAGCTGTAGATGTGGGTAAGTACCTTTCCAGGATATTTATCAAGGATACAGCTTAGTAGGGTTTTGTTTTATTTTCTGTAGTGGAAAACAGGGAAGAGAGCAGCTTAAGGCTTATCCATCTTAAAGAACTTGGATGTGAGTGTTAGCTGCATAGTTAGACGGAGAGTATGTCTTTGCTGAAGGGAAAGATACCCTGAAACTGGATGAGAGCAGTATTCATTCATTTGTAGTTGATTTCACTGGTTTATGGAGAAAATGCTCTATAGGGCATGAGTCTTGTGGAAGTCTGGGGCCAGTATCTCCACAATTTTGGCTTCAGGTTTGATTTCTGTGCAACCATGACTGAAGACCAGTGAAAGAGGCATCTGAAGGCTGGAGTACTGATGGGGTTTTGTTTTTATATTGCTTGGAAAAGCACTAAGAGGTATCCGTTCTTGAGTTCTGAGGAGACCAAGTGATAAAAACTATTCTGGTCACAGTATAGACACCTCTTGAAAGAGAATGGGATGGTGATTACATGAAAGCTCTACCATATATACTTGTAAATGTAGTACTAAATCCTTTAAATATAAAAGAGCAAAAGAAATGAAAAATAAATATAAAGAATGAGAAAATGATTAGCTTTGTCTCTAAGTTATATTCTCACATATGCAACTTATAATGTTTTATATGATTTTTTGTATTTTCATATCATCTTCTTTCCCTATGTTTCCTATGAAGTAATCTGGTAATGTCTTGCACTTAGCTCTCAGGTTTGCCTACACTAATCCTGAGGTTTAATTATCTGTGTTGTTTTGAAGGTTGTGAAAAGATCAATAGCTGTTTTGACAAAGAGTGAAGCTGAGGTGCAGCAGCTCTGTGTACAGTAGCATGACAGTATCCCCACACCTGGCTGCATAGACCTTTCTGTGGAAAGAGTCAGTCATAATCTTCTGTTTATGTACATGGTACCTAAATAACATGATGCTATGTCTCCTTACTATGCTAACTTAACTCTGCTTACTAACCTAAATAGGTTAAATCAGTAAACAGAAAGTAAAATTGGTGAAAGAGTAATTGCCATTTGCTGAAAGTGTGGCATGTTTTTGAGTAGTGCAGCATTTCGGTTCAAACTTAAACAGGGGAAGTTTACATTGGATATGAGGAAGAAGTTCTTTACTGTAAGGGTGGTGAGACACTGAAAAAAGTTGCCCAAGGAAATTGTGAGTGCTCCATCCCTGGCAGTGTTCAAGGCTGGGCTGGACAGAGTCCTGGTTTACATGGTTTAGTGTGTGGTGTCACTGCCCATAGCGGGGGGGTGGAACTAGATGATCTTAAGGTCCTTTGTAACCCTAACTATTCTATGATTCAGTGATTCTGTGATTTAGTACAAGCCTGTAACTTTAAGTATATCCTCTAGGAGGAAAAAAACCATCATTAAGACTATCCTGTATGAAGAAGTAATAACTAAGAAAAATGTGTATCTTTAAGGAGTCCCAAAGTTGGGACTGATGACCTGAGCTTTCAGGCTTGTTGCTCACGTATTCTGATGGCAAAAGCACACAAGTGTCTCATGAAAGAAATGTTCTTACTGTCAAATGTTTGAGGTAGATGAATTTACTCAGCTGAATCGTGAAGACTGATTGTAAAGCTTAGTGATCTTGGGAATTCTAAATGCAAGCAGGGTGAACCAAATTTCCTGTTGCCTGTGGCTCTCTTGTATAATACTAGCTCTAATACGCAGATGAGGTTATTATAAATTCTACATATATTTTTGTCTACTTGCTTCTGTATGTATCATTCTCCACTGGGGAAAAGATAATTTGGGGTTTATTCAGAGCTCAGCAGATCACTGAAGGTTTCATCATCGTTATTTTAATTTTCATTAAAAGACCATTATGCAAAGGCCTTTTGATATCTGCTTAGTATTGAATAAAACCTTCTGTCTTTTCTGCATTGCCTAAAGATCCCTCCCTCAGCAGTGCTGATGCTAGGATTGCCACTGGAATGCATGCTGGGGAGCCTGGTAGTCAGAAGAGATGCAACAGCAGTGCACCATCACGTTTGTGGCAGGGCGACCTGGTGCAAGGGAAAGAAATGAAATATTTTGACATGTTTTGTAATTTTGGTTAAGTGCCTGTCAGTGAAACTAATCATAATTATCTTGTATGAAAGAAATGCTCTGTCCTACTTGGATATAAGTTAAAAGCAGATGTTTTATTAGTTTCAATTAGAGCAAAACTGAACTGTAGGTTGCTTAAGGGCAGATTTGAATTAGAAGTAACTTCGAATATGTTTTTATCCTGAGTATCAGTAAAAAAATAGGAGGAAGTACCATTGACTGATGAAATAAAAGAGACCTCTCCGTTTTCTTTGAGTGAAGTAGAAGACTGCAGAAGGTTGTTACTGTCCATGAACATCCCCGTCATAGCTGTCTGCTTCATATGTAGTCAGTTCCAGCAGCAGCAAAAATGTGACAAAGGGCTTAGATTGTCTACTTGTCTTGAAATAAATTATTTATAGGATAAGTATAATAAATACAAAAAAAAAAAAGTAAATTAAATTCCTAAATTAACAAAGAGCTAAGCATGCCCTAAGGCAGTAATTTAAGCATCTAGAGAATTAAGTGACAGATCAAATCATAAACAAGGACAAAATTCTCCTGTGCTGAGATATTCTTAGCACAGGTGAAGGGAGAAGCATGGAGATGAATTAAGTGGTTTACAGCATGTCTGCTCCCACCATGCTGCACTCTAGGGTGGGCATAGGGGTGCTCTAATTATTGTCAGTAAGAAAAATCCCCAGCATGGGGGTCTAAGTACCAAACTCCATGACTGATGATGTGGGTTCTGGGCCAGCTCAGGGGCAACCCATGCACAAAAATTCTCTAGAGACCTGATCCAGCTGCTTAGTGGGCACATTCTGCCACCTGAGCAAAGCAGTGTAGAGAACAAGTGTAAAGCACAGTGAAGTGCACATCTGTAATTGTGAGATCTCAGATTGCTGGAGGCCACAGCATATCTGCAAAAACTATGTCTTTTTGAGAGCAGCAGGTAGTGTCAAATTCTTGCCAGTACAGGTCTTTAAACAACTGGCAATGAGCCTGATTTTCTTTAAAGGTTCAGAGTTCAGCCTTTCAGGTTAGGATTATAGAAGTGAGCAAGCCATGGCATGGAATATTAGTACATGCTTCCACTATACCTTACATGTCGTGGGCCTTGTGCACTCATTTCAGGTTGTCCCTGTCTAGTGCCAATAGATTCAGCTATTGTAACACAAAATAGTAATAAATTAAGCACACATAGAGAAATAGGATACTTGAGGATATAAGACTAATATTCCATAGATATTTCCAGTGTAATTTTTGTACTCAAAATGGTTTCAGATTTCTTCTGGAGAATGAGTCATCATTTGGAGGTCTGTGAAGGAATTCCCTGGTCCCAAGCTGGGTGTGTTTACACCTGTTAGTGCTTAAATCTTTTGTGCAAAACCTACAATGACTTAATAGCCTTTGCCCTCCAACTGCTCAAGGCAGTGGGAGGAAGGTGTAAAATGAAATTAAATCAGAGTAGTGGTGTTACATAGCAATTTTGAACTGATGCCTGGAGCTTTTCCAGCAGCAGGCAGCAGAGAATCGTGACTGAGATTTGCTCTTAATTACTCACAGTGGTGATGAAACTGTTCCTAGTCATCTGTGCGTAAAGCTGACATGGCCTCTGGAGTCTTCTGAATGTAGCTTTACATTTGCCTCTTGAAATATTTCTTAGTTCAAATGGATATTGCTAAGGAATAGTGATAGGCACAGGGCTCATAATGGGAGAAACTGATACAAAACAAGCAGGGAACTTACCTGAGGATGTTCTTGGACACTGAAAATCCAGTACAGGCTGAGTATGTAGCCCTCGTTTCTGTAAGCATTGATCTGGCAAGGAGCCACATCTGCAGCCTTCTCTGCAGTAGTGTCATCACAGGTGAGGGAAAGCAGTGCAGCTTGTGCTTCTCTGGCAGGAGAGGCAGCCCAGGAGCAAAGCGCCTGTATGCCAAAGAGCACTGAACCAAGTAAAACCATTCTGTGCAGTAAGCCAGTGCAACAGATTAGAATTGTATGTCAGTATGGAGAAGCTGAGACTTGCATGAAATACCAGATTTTTGTAATGGAGCTGTGACTCTTTTTAAACTTGTGTCCTCTTTTTATTACATGCTGACCCTCACCTTTAAACCTACAGGTGCAACAGCAAACAGTAAGTCATGATTACAAGGTTTTACAAAAGTGTTGTTGCTCCCTCAGAGACCAGAGAGCACTTTCTCACTCTTTACATTTCTAATTCAAACTTCACTGGGCAGATCATATAACTTTGACTTCATCACAGTGGACAAGAATATACACATGAAGCTGCTTTCTGAAGAAACCAGAATGGTTTAAATAGACCTAATGCAGGACAGGTCTGTCTCCAGCTCCGTTCTGTCAGAAAGCCAGTTTTCCCAAGCAAGATAATGACAAAGATCCAAGTAATTTGAAACAGAATTGGAGAAGGGCCACAACGTTGACCAATTTCACACTTTGTATTCAAACGCTAATTGTAAACAAATACAATGACTCTGTTATATGCGGTCAGTTTGGTTGGGATAGAAAGCTCAGTCTGGATTCATTCTCTGAGCATTTCTATTCAGTTGGATACCTACAGATGAAAGTTAACCATCAGCCCAGGTGAAGCCAGCAAAATGTAGTCCATGTGCAGACAAGAAACCTGTGGATAAATGGCTTGAGATATTAAATACCCTTAGATAACATCATAACAAGGCACTGTAAGGAATTAATGGTTTCACCACAGTGCCTGCTCTTAAGCAGAAATTTCTATTGTGTTGAGACTTAACATCACTAGCACAGACATGATAAGTTTTGTTCTTGCACCAAAGGCTTAATTTCTTTCAGTGGGATGCTGCAAAATGAGCTACTGTGAGAGACTGGAGGAAATGGACAAGAAGTGAACCAGGGCTATCAAAACAGTCTTAAGGTACTGAAGGCTCCATTTCAGGATTTGCTCCCTCTCAAGGTCCCTTGAAAATTCTGCCTGGAAAAATTTCAGTTTGAAATTACATCAGTGTGCCTTGTGGCTAACCTGTCAGGAAATCCATGCTGGGGATAAGGTAAAATAGCTGTACAGATAGTTGTTATGTTGAAGATCTATCACCATTACTTGGGGAGGATCCAGTGAAAGTAATTGTTTTTCTACTAAGGAGCAATTCTTTAGTTCAATTCTGCAGTTCCTCAGTTTCATCTTGAAGAATACTAGAAGCTGGGTAATTATTTCTCTGGCCCTGATTTTCTGTCATGGGAATCTGTATGATCACAGCTGTCTGCTGGACGACAGGGGACTTTTAGGTTTGAGGGTTGCATTGAGTAAGGAAGGAAAAGTGCAAATGAAGGACATAATTGTCTCTATTTAATACTCATGTAAAGTTTGGCAAGTGAAAAACTTTACGTATTATCATGGGGTTTTACTGGTGGTGTAAAGAGTCTCAGCTCTTTAGCCCAGAAGTACTCAAAGCATGTTCCTCTGGGAGACATCAGGGCCTGTCTCAGAGCATGTCTGTGGAAGGCTGGGTGGGATTATACATAGAGCCAAGAAGACCTGCAACAGCACTGGGGCTGAAACATTTATAAGAAGACTTTGGTTGGTGGTAGATGAGGAAAACTCAGCTAGCTGGTTGGAAGGGGCACATGGTTGCTAGACTGAGCCTCCTTATGTTTTCACGAGTTGCTTTGCAAGCTCAGGGTGAGGGATAATGTATGGACTGTATCATGAGGGAAAGGACACAAGGGGTGATGCTGAGAAATGCTGCTGTAGCCACAGTATAGGGACAGCAGAAACAACAACTCAGACTCACACACATTGTTCCTTGTGCTTGGGGATGATTCCCCTGGAACTAAAGAATAATAACTCATTTTCTTTATCCATACAGTGCATGGCATTTCTATGGAGATGGGTGCCAGTTAGCACTGATTTTGTTGGTGCTTCTTATAGCTGTTATATCCCTGACTGTTCTTTGCACTCTTCCTCCCACTGGAAAGGAAAAAACTTTCTCTATTGAAGTAGCTGACTTCAAAACATGGTCACAGCTGGGAAATCTGAGCATGTCCAGCCAAAGCAGCACATGAAGTACATATGATTTAGCAAAACAGTGCTTGAAAAAACTAAAAAATATTGTCAGCTAGTGATGCAGACCTGACAGAGCTACTCCTGCTGCATTTCAGGAAAGGAGGCATTTGTATTTTATGTATTGCCATTTTGCAGCACTTGCTGCTTATAGAATCTATTATTAAATACTGAATCTGTTGCTAAGGTTCAGGTGCATGAATACGGGGCGGTTTTGGGGGAAGATGAAACAGTCATGGAAAATGTATCCTTTAGGGGGAAAAATGTGTCCTTAAGGGTCAAGTGTTAAGGAGAAGAAAGATGAGGTGCAGCTACTAACTGCAATGCACAGAGCAATTTTGCCTTTCTTTCTTTCTTTTTTTTTTTTTCCCCTCCCCGTTTTAGGAAACAATGGAATAGTTACCCCAAGTGTAGGAGAACATCTGTGAAGTGCGGAGGCTGCATGTGTTCTGCTACATTTCCTTGCTTTCTGTGGTTGGAAAAGACAAGAAAATGAAGCATTTCTGGAGTTCAGAGATCCCCATTGGCAGGGATCCCTTTTATAAATATTCTGTTTCTGCCATCAGATAAAGAATTTTCAAAGTCTGGAAAGCACTGTCTCTTCTATAACTTAGTGCCCATTTTATTATATTAAAGACAATTTGTATGGTTAAGGTGATTCCGGGTTTTAAAATACAAAAGGTAGGAAAACTAATTGCTCCAGGTGAGTTAAAAACTCATCCTCATGTACCTGGTGTTATAGTAACGCAGATCACAGTAGTAGCCATTGTACTGTGTCTCGTGCAGTGCGATGGGAGGACCACTTACCTTACCACTTTGAGAAATTTCTATAGCTTAGTGATAGCACTTTGTGAATGAATAGCTGCATGCAGAACATACTGGAGTCACTGCTTTACAGAGAAGCAAAAATTCATTTAGCAATTGACTAGCAGTAGCTGGTGCAATGGTCTGCAACACGCTTCCTGCCAGAACACATTGTATTCTTGAAACGTGAGAGCTGCTGCCTTCATGGGGAGTGCTTCTTGTCAGTATGTTGCCATCACGTTTGACTCCGGCTTATAGTCTGGGCTAACTGCCCCTTTTCTTTCCTTTCCATAGACCCAGCTGAAGCACTGGTTCAAGTGTCTACAGCTTTTTCTTTCCCCATTGGTATAACAGAGCAGAACCTTTCTGTATAGCAACTTGTTGCACTGTCACCAAGAACAAATGTTAGTTGTGTTGCTTTCTGAATACTAGAAGGTTGTAACTAGGAGAACAGTATAGGTTGCTTGAAACAGTTCAGAAATGACATGTGTTCTGCAGCTTTTGCAGCCTGCATGATAATTACCTTGTAGCAAGTACTGTTCTTGGTTAAAGATTCATGAGTGTCTTAGAGACTGCTCCCACGGGGCCTGCAGAATTCCAGTCTGGCTGGCAGTAAAGATCATTCTGGCCCCTGTCTCTTATTACTTTTCTACCTAGAATAGATTTTGCCTCTAACATGTGTCAGAAATTTGGGGAAGATTTGACTGCTAGGGCAATGGTAAATTGCCATCACTGTCTGACTCCTATTACATGAGAGATATGTGTGTAATATATTTTTATTCCCTTGAATTGGTATTCCTTCATATCCACATAGCACATGCAGTACCCATGATCATATTGCATCTGTGTATTTGCTGGAAGACAGAGAATGCACTCTTGTTTGGCTGGAAGGATTGATGCTTTCAGCCTGCACAGCATTGAATGTGTCCTGATTCTTTGCTCTTTTCATAGACATAGATGTCAAGTCCAAAAGTATTGAAGTACTTCTGGTAGGTAATAAAAGTAGGTACATGCTAGGAAACAGTACAGGTGGAAGGGATACATATTTTTTTTCCTGCCACTTCTTCAGTGTTACTGGTGTGTGATCAAAAGAAAGGGCTGACCTAATTTTATACAGCGCTCAGTATCCACACATCCCAGTGAAGCTGATGAGAAGTGCAGGAGCTTACTGTTTTTGAGATCAAGCCTAGAATATGACTCATAATGCTGTGAAGGAGATACTTGACAACGAAAGGCAAATATATACAGATAGAAGATACCAAAGCATTTCTGCTGAGCATTTTATTGTGAAGTAACCTTTCAGGTGATGTTTCTATCACAAAGCTGCAACTGCTGTATAGGTCTTACAACAGTTTCATTGAAACAATGTTTCCTGTATTTTAACTAGAACATCCTTGTATGCAGAGAAAAGAACAGCTGTATGTAGTAATCATCTATATTTTGAACCAGGCCTTTGCAAGATGCTGGCCACAGCTCTGCCCTTTGGAGGGTAAAATTCATTTAGGCTCAGAGTCAAGCATCCTCACCTATTTGTACTTGATGCTGTGGCCTGTGTGTTGAGGCTGCTGCTGCACGCTGGTGCTTCACTTAGCTGTATTGCTGTCTGTAACACAGCCTATATCTTGAAATGGTGAATCTTCCCAGGGCATGGAGGAGGAGGAGGCACAAAGCCAACTGGGCGAGGTACTTTGTCATGCTGAGCAACCTCTGCAACTGCTCTCTTTGCTACAGGTTTTGCAGAGAGCATGGGCGTAGGAAATTCTGAAGAGCTGGATTCAGATGCAACAGGGTTATTGTGGGAGAGCCTGAGATTGTGGTTTGTGAAGCCTTGTACAACACTGGGCACCAGTCCAGCTGATGTATCTTGGGCTGGTTGAGAGTAGGTAACCCCAGGCTGGAAAAGAAAATGTTTGTATTTGTGATCAGTATCTTGGGATTCATAATAGAAACATCATTGACCTCTGAGTAGGTACCCTGGTCCTAACTAGATGTAGACCTCCAAACAGGTACAAAATATTCCTGACCATCACAGAAGTTTGATTTGCATTTTAACACATAGACAAGAGCCCAGGAACACACTTTTAAGATCAGGCGGATCACTAGTACCAGATTTCTGTGCTATGTGAACTTTCAGGGCCACCTATGCAGCTGGTGAAGCATTCAAAACTAGCTGTCTTACTCTTTATTTCATGTATCTTCAAGACAGCTCTTGTGTTACTAAGAGCTTTGGTCCATAGGAAGTATTCAGCCACTGCCTAGCCCTTCTCAAACCAAATGAAGACTAAATTACCTGGAGAGCACCCTGGTGCTAGCATATATATGTTTCCCTTCTGTTGCTATAGCAGTGCAAGTCGGGCTCCCTGAATTCAGTCACATCTAAGGATTACTAGTAAAAAAAACTCAGCTGATTTCATGTACCACAGTAGCTCTTTTATGTTTTACATCAATCTGCCTCATCCCCCTAAATGAGCAGAGTTGGGTTCCCTTTTCTCCATCAGACATGTGAAGCTTCCAGATAGTTAGGAGAAAAAACTGGAAAAAAGCATGGATGGCAGAGATGACATAACTCCTGGCACAGAAATCCATAAGATTACCAGGAGCTACTTTACCTTGTTCTTTTAGGATACAAAATTAAACTCAAGTTATCACTGATAGCAAAAGAAGTAAACTCAGTGATTGTTTCTAACAGTTTAGTAGGCTAGAATACTCTGGAAAGGAAGGGAATATCTGGAATTTGTACCTGATGTCCATAGAGCTGGCAGTCCACTTTGAGATCCTCTGAGGGGCGTTTTACCATTGTTGCTGTGCAGAAACCAAAATTCTGGCAAAGCAGAACATAGTCAATAGAAAATAGTTATAAAATACAGGAGACCTGCATTACAATTTTTAGTTATCAGTACATTTAGAAACAGCTACATCTTCTCATCTTTTATCTGAGCAGTAAAGTGCTTGCTTTTTAGTCTGTTGGACAAAAAAGACGAGCTGTTTAAATGCCTAACCAGCAAATAAGTGAAACTCTTGCATTCTTCTAGAATAATATCCTTTGTATGTCTGGATATGATGGAGGGGAAGAATATATAGAAATCTTCCCACCCACTAAAACTGCTTAGGACTCAGTTTGATCAGAAGCAAACAAACAAAAAATCAGCATTATAAAGTATACAGTATAATTCTCAAGAGCCTATATAACAGAACAAAGCAAAGTGACTGCACTTAAATTACAGGAACGTGAAACAGTCTGCCCTTTTGCTATGTGTTTGTGTACTGCCCAGTACAAACAGCCTGATTCTCTCAGGTGTTCATGGTGAAAAGAATTAAAAAATAATATATTGTCTGTTGATTCAAGATATTTTGTGTTAAAGATATGTTAGTCCTCAAGCCTTTTTGAAACATACTCAAATACATCAGGTTTCCATGCAAATAATTCAGAGAGAAAAGGTGTGATATAGCTTTAGGAATTATATATTGAAAAGCATATAACAATGGTATACCACTCTTGTACTTTCATCCTCACAAAGGGCTATTCCTGCACAAGTGTGAGCACATCACAGTATGCTGCTTTTCCACCTCTACTTACAGACTGATCTTCAGGCAGCAGTTGACAAGCCTCCACATTAACTCTAGCGACTTCTGCTGAACAGTTAGTGGCAACCACGGCAAACTCAACATAGACAGCATGAATTGGGTAATACTGTTAAAACAGGAAAATTGTTTAAATGACTTTGCACTGAGAGAGCTGCTGACAAAAGATAAGAGGCAAATGTTGTGGTTTCTAACTCTGCATCTCTCACTGAAGTGTAAAAGAATCCTGTAGCTAAAATGACACAAAATGCTTAGGAAATCAAGAGTTATTGAGTAGGTCAAATAAGAGCAAGGTCAATCTGTTCGCAAACATACCTCGTTAGCACTGTACAATTACCACTGAAGAAATACTCTGTTCACATGGAAGGCAGGCATAGTTCTATCAATTACCTGTATTCTGGCTCTTCCAATCTCAAGGAGCCTGAGGTAAGCATCAGCAGTTTTGCTGTTGTGGTAATTGAGCGCTGTTGTAACAGCTGTTAATACCTCAGTGTTATTCAGACTTGCCAGCAGTGGACAGTCAGGGCAGACTTGGAGAATATCTTCACTTGAGTCTGCAGGAGGAATCAAACAGATTAGGCTTCGATCCAATTGTAGGTTGATTTGAAAGGGATTGTAGGCCTGTTCGGTCACAGAAAATACTGTTTCATGATCAGTCCCAAATTATAGCGGAAGGAATTTTTGCAGTACAGACTATAGATGGCAGTGTTTCACACGACTTGCCCTACTTAAGTCTGCGAGTTAAAAGTGCTGCGACCTTCAGCAGCGCATTTCAAATGTTCTGACTCAGGTTTTAATAAATTCTCTTTCAGGCAAACTATCCATGGCACCAACGAAAATATGTATCAGCTCCCCCAAGAAATGGTGGGAAAATGAAGACATTTTCATTTATCGTGGTTTGTTTTTTTTTTTTTTCATGAGTGTGTTATTTCATTCACTCACCAGTTTTGAAAGCAGGACTAAAGGTATCTCATACAGAGCAAAGAGATCTCATATGGCCAGTGGCAATATTCAAAATGCTGGATTTAATAAATAAGCTGCATCTAGCAAAGGGACTCTGAATATCATCAAGCTTCAGTAAACTCAGACCAACAAGGAATCAAATTCTCCAGGCTAAACTTAGGAGTGAAAAGTCTCAGTACCAGTAAACTCCAGGTCAAATATGGGTCTTGCTCCCCAGAGAGTCTTATAGTGTCTTAATAGTCACAGTAGAAGCAAAGAGAGAGGGTTGGGTTTGTAGGTGAAGGAAATGAGATTCAAACTTAAATAGCAAAGTTTTTACCTGCATGTGAGTGGCATTTACTAGCAAGTACAGATAATATTCCATCCACCCTCTGCAGTTTGACATCACAGTCACCCTCAACTGCCTGGACAGAGAAAAAAATCACAGGGTTGCATCGTTCAGATAAATAGGAACTTATGAAAAGGGTGACTATTACTAGATTCAAAAGAACAGGTCCTGACTGAGTGTTCCTGGCAATGTCAGTCTGATTGCAAAGGCGCTGCCGAGGCATGTCTGTGTGTCTGTGATTTTGTAAAACACAGACCAGAGCTGCAAAATTTGGATCCAAATCTGGATCTCAAAAGTATCAGAAGTGCCAGTGTAGCCAGCTTATGCACATTTAATTCCTCTCTCATAAAGAGCAAAGAATATGAATACTTTTGAATTAAGTCCTGCAGAGCAGTTTGATAACATTCTCACTAATCTCAGCTGGTCAGTGGCCATGGTAACAGCAGTGTGCTGCCTTGTGCAAGCTGGCTCACATGTAATGCAATCCAGCAGGGGAGGAGATGTCAAAGGCAAAGCTGGAGTCTCTGGGAAGAGGGAACAGTTAGAGTTACCTCCCCCAAGATGGAAAATGGGATCTGAGCCCTGGTGAATACGGGGTGGATCGGGATTCAAATTTAGTCATGAGCTCTGTGAACTGGGCCCCATTCTAGAAACAGCAGGCTTAAATTGTCAATTGCTCGCTAAGATTTCTGCTTAGAAACCAGAGTTGCCTGTACGCAGACAACATTTCCACTATATGGTTATGGAAAGCTTTTCACAGTTGGATGGCACTTGCATAAGAACAAAATATTTGAGGCCAGTAAATTCCAGCTGGGCATTACTTAAAAGGCAAAGCCCTGTCTGAAGGGAATAGCTCTTCTGTAGTCTTGACCACAGAAGGTGGCTGGACTTGAAACAATTCCACTAGATAACACCCCACATGTAGCCAAGGGAAGGTTGTGTTTGCACAGATTCACGACCTGCCCTGTCTATGGTTCACAGGGATGCAGTGACATCTGGACTGACCATGGAGGGCTGAATGTGGAGGCCATAAACAATGCCTCATGGCATCCATGAACAGTATGTGGAATGTTATGCTGACAGCGAGCGACCTGTCCTCTTCATGTAAAAAGAAATAAAAGAAAACCAGGAGAGATATCCTTCATGACATGAAGGCAACAAAAATCATCAGGGTTATAAGTGATTGGGTGGTTACAAACTGTAACAGTGATACAACATTTGCTTGGAAATCTGATGATAGCCTCTAGCATCAATGTCCTGAAAGTACACCTCTAGACCAAGCTAGTAGTGTTTTAGATACTCACATGCTCTGCGAAGCTCCTTACTGTGCAATTTGCAAGTGGCGTAGGGCTGAGAATGGGGCATGTGGTCTCCAACAAGTCAAGTTCGAGAAATATTATGTCATTATTCAGCCCCTGGAAAAAAAACCCAACACAGGAACCGTAGTAATTACTTCAAAAAAACATCATCAGATTCCTTTTCTGGAGCTCTGCTGTGGTCTCTTTTGCTGACTGTCATTGGGTAGCTGCAGGTACACGCTATAGTAACTGAGTAAGTCTTTACTATGTAACTTCATGAGAAACAGGAACAGGGGCTTTTTAGCTGGGGTAAGTGTCATGCTTAAGACAGTCATACTGATTTTTTCCCCAGCTAAGGAACTAGCCTATAAGTGTTGGAAAATCCGTCCTGTACATAGTGGTCAATTCTCTTAAGTTAACTTGATTTTTTTTTGTTGTTGGGTGGTTTTAAAAAAACAGCTGTCTTTGTTGATGAAAATCCTTTGTGTTTCTAAAACCAGATACCAAATAAACACTGGTGCACATGGGCCTGTCTCATTTAGTCCACTGGAATGGACCTGAATTGCACCAGCTAAGTTCCAGACCCAGTACTAACGTTTTTTGTAGACTGCAGGATCTTTTGTGGTTGTTCCCGAACCTTTGCAACTACAACATAAGACATGTGAGGGGAAGGGCAGAAGTGAGGTTCACTAGCTCCAAGATTGACTCTGAGGTTTGAGTCATGAGCAATTACATTTAAACTAATAAAGTTATTTTAGTATAAAAGTATTAAATATGATCAAAGCAGTGTCACCAGTGTTTTTGTGTGAGTGTGGGCAGGCTTCTAATCTCATTAGTCTGTTTTAGTCTTTTGTAAATGACTTTGGTATCCTCTCTCTCATAACAAGTAGAAAACAACCATGGAGTTTCAATCATGTTAATATTTGGGACCTTTTTAAATGATTCAAGAGAATCAAAGGTTCTGAATGGGCACATACATTTTTTTCATGATCATTTCTATGGCCTTTCTAGACGCTTACAGTGACGACAATAGGTCTAATTGAAAATGGGATGCAGTTATTTCCATTCAGCTTCCTTGTCAGCTCAATAGTTTATTAGGTAAAATTAATGCCTACTACAAAGTCACTAATCACATGGAATTATGATAGGTATACATTTAGCCAATAAATAATTACCTGCATCATGAAGAGTATCTTCACAGTTTTGCTTCAGATTAGCTACTGGACTCATGAATCAGCACTGTGAAGGACCTGCCCTAGCAAGCTGCATTTCTAAACTCAGTCCTTTCAAGCATTGTATAAAAGTATCTCAACATTTCTCTCTCCGTCTCTGCCCTGCTCTTTGAGAGATACATTCCAGTGACCTGAATTCTCAACTGCTACCAGGTGGCACTGCCCCATTTAAATCAACAGAGCCATGCTGATTTTTACCCTGTGTGAGGATACAGCTCTTGGCAGGGCTTGTTGGTCATTTCCAGCATCTCCAGGTTAGCACAGTGCTCTGCCTGCAAGCTCCTCACTTACCTGGGGTAGCACGCGAATATTCTCGATTCTGTTTAAGGCAAACTTGTATCCATGCTGACTGTGGCCGTTAATATAATTCACAGCTACTTCAGCTGCTGCTTCAGATTCTGGGTCATCACAGCCCAAGGGAGCAGGGGGAGCTGCTGGTACAGCGTTGCAAATTGGAAGCTGAAAAAGCAATATTAAAGCTACTAGTGCCTTCATGGCACCTGAGGAAAACCAATCCCTTTCAGAAATAAAGATCTAAGAATACTATTCAGATGGTAGCTAGGTTGCTAGAACTGGGGTCTCATTTATATAGTACATTCCACAGACTTTGCATGAGCACATGTCTGATACTTGTCCCAGTTCCAAGAGGCATTGCAAACAACAAAAGAGAAAAGTAAATGTTAGGACATGAACCTGACTGATTAATATTGGCCAAAGTAAATTTTATCAGGTAGGATATTGCGAAGTTTGCTAAAGCAGCTGAAGAAGAAAGCATCAGCAAAAATATAACAGAATTTCTAGACGCTTTTCTACCAAACAAATACAGTGCATGCAAGAGGAATATGATCCCTCCTGTTAAATGTGTAGAGACGCTAGAGCTAATTGTGCTTTCTTGTAAACAGGACACATTCTGTTAGGGCCAAAATCTCAGCAGACACCAGTCTAAATTGTGAGATCAGTAACATGATAAACTAGAAAATGGAATTTGAAACAGTTCTAAGGATCACATTCACCAGTAAATGTAATTGTATAGCAAGTTCTGCTACTAAATTCATTTGGAATAGGAAATGAAACATAGTTTCTAAATCTTTTTAATCAGCTCTTTCTTTTTCTGAATAATCTCAATATTTCCAGTAGTTCCTGGAATTTTATTTTGCAAAGCCAGGCATCTTGCAGAAATTTTTCTGGAATATGCTGTACAGATTTGAGGATTTGGCAGAAGGACCTAAAGGGCACAAAAGAGTTTTAAGGAGAATGTAGATGAAAATTAGTTGCTTAAATGCTGAGGAGTGCTAGACCGCTGCTTATACTTACATTCATAGTGTACATGTTTACAAAATAGTAACTGGATAACAGTGTTCTGTGGAGCAGGATATAACTTACTTCTACAATGTATCTGAGTAGAAATGGTTCAGTTGGACACGTTTAGTGATGAAGAAAGAGAACGGGAAAAGACAAAAAAGATAGAATGATTCTTTTGAGCTGTATGGGATGAGATGAGTTTTTAATACTAGGATTTGCATATTGAAGAGATTCCTGGGGAAAAGAAAGGCTTTTCCTCTCTCTTGCTATGACAAATTGCTCTAAGCATGATTTGTTTCTTCCTGACACTTGAAGCAGGTGCTATTTGGCATTTATTCTCTTATGTGGATGATCATTTTTCTTCTTGAGTTTGGCCTGGAACACTTAAAAGATGAAGGTTTGGTGTTCTGAAAACATATTCTGGGTGATCCTTGCGTGTATCTTTTGAATCATGGCAAATTTGTTTTAAAATGTAGTATACTACTCTTTATTTTCAATCCCTAGGTCAGTTTCTATCCTGTGAATCTTTCAATTCCCTTTTTCCTTTTCTGATATGTAACATCGAGGAAAATTTCCAACAGGTGCTCACTGAAACTGGTTTTCACTTCAGTATTGTATAATTACCATTATTTATAAATTTAGTGTGGTCGTTACTCAGTTTCTTAGGTTATATCTTCTCCACTTCAGAGTTGCAAGTACTCTAGGATGTATAACGTTTCTGCAGTCAAGCTCTAAGTATTCCTAAATATAATATATTTTTCTAAATATAATATATAACCCAATTCAGTCAACTTCAGGTTCCATTTTCAAAGAACAACCTAAAACCTCAAATAGCAAAACCAGGATTTATTATCCTCTTTCTTCCCTCTCAGTTGTCACTCACATGCAGTGTTTCATTTACTAAACAGGACAAAAATGAAATACTTTGGAGTCTGATGTACCTCTTTTCAATTTCTCTGTAGGCTTACTGAAGACTTTCCCCTCTTGGTGACTGTATGAATTTCTTTGCTGGCATAGAGAGGATCAAAAATGTGGCCACATGATTACTAATACTCAGTGCAATGCAGAATGTTTGCAGCTAGCACTTTTGGGTGCTTGTTATATGTGTGAAAAAAAATGTTATTTGATTTTTATGTCTGCGAATGGAGTTTGAAAGTGCAATTGAGTAGTTCGGCTACAGGTAATACAACAAAGGAGCCTTTCACCTTTTGAGTACAGACTGACACAGATCTGGCTGTATCCCTTCTGAAAGTGGGATTCCTGATGTAATTGTCTTGCAGGCCTGTGTCCCATCATGACTGGCCTTTTTTTGTCACCCTCACTTGAGAGGCAATTATTACAGAAATAACTTCTCAGTGAACTTAGTGGAGATTTATCCTCTCTCTTTCATGTCTGGAATGTAGTAAAAAGTTGTCCTTTAGTAGTGGCTGCAAATAGTTCTTATAGCACAAGAAAGTGAGCTAAATTCCATGGGCCTCCTGGGCAGAAGGTCACATCTCAACCCCATTGAAGTGAACAAGTCTTTTACAGAATCAGTATCATGGAATAGTTGACACTGGTAGGGACATCTGGAGGTCACCTTGTCCAACTCCACTGCACAAGCAGGGCCATCTAGAGACAGTTGTCCAGAACCATGTCTTTTGAGTACCTCTGAGGGAATCTCCACTAGCCTCTCTGGACAACTTGCGCCTATGCTTGGTCAACCTCACAGTAAAAATTGTTTCCTGGTATTCAGACATAACCTTCTATTTCAGTTCGTGCTCATTGCCTGTGGTCTTCTCAATGGGTACCTCTGAAAAGAGCTCAGTCCTCTTTGCACCTTCCCTTCAGGTCTTGATATACATTAAGATACCCAAGGCTCCTCTTCCCTATGCTAAGTAGCTGCAGTTCTCTCAGCCTTTCCTCTTAGGAGAGATGTTCCAGCACCTTATAACCACCTTTGTACCCCTTTGCTGTACTGTTTCCAGTATGTCCCTGTCTCTCCTGTACTGAATGAGCTCAGAACTGGGCCTCACCAGTGCTGAATAAAGGGGGTGTATCACCTCCCTTAAACCGCTGGCAACACTTTACCTAGTGCAGCCCACGATACTGTTAGCCCTCTTTGCAGCAAGAGCACATTGTTAGTTCATGTTCCACTTGGTGCCTGACAGGACTCCCAGGTGTGTTTCTGCCAAATGCTTTCCAGCTAGGTGAGCCCCCTGTATTTGTGCATGGGTTTTTCTTTCTTCAGGGTGCAGGATTTCAGACTTCTTGTTGAACTTCATGAAGTTCCTGTGAGCCCATTTCTCCAGCTTGTCATGTTCCCTCTAGGTAGCAGCGCAACCATCTGGCATGTCACCCACTCCTCACAATTTTTTGTCATGCACAAACTCGGTGAGGGTATCCTCTGCCTCTTCATTCAGTTCGTTAATGAAGAAGTTAAACAGGACTGGACCCCAGTATTAACCCCTAGGGTATATTGCCAAAAGGTCACATTGGCCTCTAACTAGACTTTTGGCCTCTGATCACTACTCTCCAGACTCAGCTATTCAGCCAGTTTTCAATCCACCTCAATCCACCTTTCATGTCAGTAGTGTTAGACTTTGGCCCTAGTGAATTAGGTTGCCTGAGAGACTTCACAAGGCTTGGAAGCAGAACAAGCTGGGTTTACTGCCCTTGTTATATAAAATATAGTATTGATTTTATGCTCAAGAACTGAGGCTCCTCTGAATCTTAGTTCTTAATAATTCATATAAACCACAATGGAAAGGTGAGTTGATGGGTTTCTTTTTTGCTTTCTCTCTTTTTTCTTTTCTTTTTTTTCTTCGTTGGATGCTTCGAACAACTGGTGACGACTGGAGACTTGCTGACCTGCTCAACCTCATCTGGAAAAAAAGCAAAGAATTGCTTCCGCAAGATGTCAAACCGACACCTTCCAGAGCTTAAAATTCAAACAAATTAAACAAGCAAACAGATAAATATCATCTTTCTAAAGCTTCAGATCAAAGTTAAACACTTGTGGGGATTTCTGAGGCTCTCTTTTCAGATTACTAAAACGTCATTTTTTGGTAAAGCAGACAGAACTGTTCCAATTCTCTGCACCACATCAAAAGATGCATTTCTGAGCAGTCAGGCATTGTACAGTACTGCAAAACTTAATCACCTTTTGCTTTACACTTGATTAAGTACATTACTTTTGGATCATAGAGTTCACAAGATATTGGAACATCAGGGCTGTCTTCTATATAGCCATCACCTACACAGAAACCTTCACGCTAAGGCAAGAAAATGTCTGCAGGGAAAATGTCAGGTAGCTAAAGTGACCAGTCTTGTCAAGGCAGCATATTGCTTCCTTAAATGACAGTATAATAGCATTTAAAAATAAAGTGTATGAAAACCCATTAAGGTCTGAGAAAAACCTCAAGTCAAATTAGACTAATTGGTTTGCATAGTTTTATTGGCCTCTTTCCATTACACGGGCAAATCTTCAGCAGATATAAGTTGACTCAGATTCACTACAGTCCAAGTCCCTCAGTGTTCCCATACCAGAAAACCTGTTAAGTATGAGCAGTTTTACCAGGCTGTAATAGTAGAACATTATATGTTAATTATTTTTTTTTATACTTATATGAGAATCTTTAAGAGAAGGAAGGCTGATCATGTGCCATGATCTGCTCTAGTATTTGCACTTGAGAGTTTCTTGTTGTACGAAATAAAATGGGAGCCTCTAGTTTTGGGTGCCCATCTAGAGGTTCCTTCTCACTCAACTTTTCTAATTACAATCTGTTAATATCTGTTTAATTTTCACTGTAAAATGGAAATAACTTTTTTCCATTTTACTTCAGTGATCTGAAATAACTCACTGAATTTTGTAAAAAAGTTTTGATACCACTGGGTAGAAAGATCTATTCAAAGCATAAGCATTAGAGGAATCCAAAAGTCAGACAAATCAGATGCTGGTCAGTAAAAATTTAGGGATTCATGGACTTAATGGAGATGTAGTGTGACTAAAAGGGTTGAAATTTAGGCTCCCAGATTAAGTATTTATTACTTCAGAGAAATGTTATTTGCTGGAGTTTCTTTTTAAAACCTGTACTGATTTTTTTTCTTTTTTGAAAGAGCATGAGAAGTTGGCAAGAATTCTGAAATTTTTACTGCTATGAAAATTCTGATTTTTGACCAGCTCTCCCAAACAGAGCCAACCAAATCTATTTCTGTCCTGTTCTCTCTTGTTCTATTTTGCTCTTCTATTGTCTATGCCACTGAAATACTTGAATGCCTTCCAGAAGTACACCAAGTGACATAGCTAGCATTTTTTACACGAAAGTCTATTCTCCTTCTCATCCCAGTGGGAAGATTATATAAGATGTTTTGTCTTAGTGAAGTTTTTGATTGATTGAAATTTTCCTCCCCATTTCCGCATTTTCTCTGCAATGTGTGCCAATGTTGCAGTCAGTAATAAGAGCAGTTTTCCGAGTTGAGGGTTTTCAAGCCCCTGTTTGACTTGCCCTGTGTTATGCTGTCCTGGTATGTAACACCCCCTTCCTAAATTTTTATACATTTTTACCCTTTTATGAAGGTCAAGTTATTTATGTTGCCAGGCAACTCTTAACAGTGGGATATTTTTGCTTCAGCCCTGCAGGGATGTCATGGTTCTCTCAGCATCATGCCTGTGCAATTTGATGGTTGTGGGAAAGCTGTGCCGGAGATGGATAGGTGGCAACTGTGAAATCAAAGATTAGCAGCTACTAAAGTTTTTCTTTTGGCTTTATGTCTTTATGGTATAGTTTGGGTTTGAAGATTATATGGGTGCTTCCTGTGACCACTGCTCCATATCAGAACCTAGAACAAATAAAGTAAGATACCTGGGAAGGAAATGCAGAGCTGAACAGCAGGAGCAAACAGTGTGTCAGAATGCAGAAACAGGGTATTTCGCACCGAGTAAACAGACACCCTGCAGTCAAACTGACCTCTCCTTGTGTCCATGAACAGCATGTCAACTTAATTGAATTTAAACTCCACTCACTGTGAGAACCAATGACTGTCCTGGCATTGCCAGGGTATCCACAGACACATGGCACCAGTTTAAAAAGGCAAATTGAAACATGCCGCATTAATTTCTTCTACTTACAGGAACGTCTGAAGATCTAAATGCACAATTGGTCTGGATGCTGTCATGTTCTATGATGCTGTTAGTCTCTTTGATGGAGAACTCCACATGATAACTCCACATGTTATCTTCCCTTGCTGAGTTAAATCCTGAAATTTAGTAGCAAGTGTTAGGGAAACCTGCTGTGCTCTCTGGATTCCCACATGCTCAGCTGCAATGACATATTTTTGAAGTGAGAAACAAAATTTGCTGTTGGCACTGTAAGTACGTGCTTTTTCCACTGAGTTTTGTAAAAAAAGCTACACATTTATTCTCATGCTGTGGCAGTCTAAGAACATGAAATTCTTACCTACTTATAGTGGGTTACTGTTTTGACAATGGTGCATGGTTTTCCACGTCGACGCTCGTTCGCATGAGTGACAGGAGGGTTCATGATATTACTTATAGGCAGGACTAAGGAATGGCAGGTGAGAGGTTGGCAAACTGATATGCTTTCTCACCTTGGAGCACTCCTTCAGGAGCATGACAATCTCAATCAGTATCCCAGAGAGATTTACATAATTCTGACAAGTAAGAGGGTTTTTAAAAGATTAAAGTTATTTATTTTTAGTGAGGCAGATGATGAAGAAGGTTTTTTACTGCTACATGTCCCTAAATCACCCATTTATTCAGTTCTTTCTGCTGCCTTCCAGCTACATGGATAAAAAGTGGAACTGGGATAGGAAACATGACAGGGACATTTTGATTTAATGGCATGGCGACAGTATCTTAATAACACATTTGCAACAGGGGAAGTGGGACTTCCCAAGTAAGTGAAATTTGAAAGAAATTATATAGACATTCCTGCTTAAGAAATTCTGCATGTTAGACATAAAGTATGGATGACTTTTATGACAACAAAGTAGCTATACTTACTGCTTTCCTTGCTTAATTTACACAACATCAGATTCACAGCAAACAGGGACTCCAGGCTGTCAGGAGCGATAAACATAAGGACTTCTGAACAGACACAGGTGCCCAGGTGACCTTCTTAGTGTCTAAAAGAAAGAGAGATGGGAATGTAAACATTGTGAGCTGATTAAAAATAACATCCAGTGATACATTCATATAAAGAAGTGCAGATCAACACCTTTTCCTGATATGTTTGTGAATTTGTTAGATTTTGTTATGTCAACAAAAAAAAGCTGTATTTTTTTTACGATTAGCCCAGAAATTCTGAACCTAAAAGTGATGTTAAATCCTGCCAGTTAGAATGTGTACATATAACTGGCTAGTGCAGAATACTGCTTTTGTGCTTGTGGATTTATGAATGAAACAGGTAAAGATAACTCACAGGACCACTTTGGTGATGCTACAAGATTTTGTAGTGGGCATCTTTGCCTTTTCCTCTGGCATATCCCCTCTGCTGTTCTGTTGAGCATTGTTGGTCTCAATGGGTTTCTGATTTTTCCATTCATTGTTTCAGCTCTTCCTTGCTGGTGGCAGCACCCTTTCCCTGATGCACAAGTCTGTGTCTTCAAGGGAATCTTGTGTCTTGAGTTATTTTGTTAGCACAATTAGTCTGAGTCTACATCGTAATTTTCTTTCTTCCAAGCGTGCCTGAAATCCCTATTTTATCTGTCAGTATAGCTCAAAATGTTCATATAGTCTAATTTCCTTATAATATCCTCTTAAGCGCAACCACTGCTCATACTCCCTATGCTAGTCTGCTGAATACGTCATCGTATCTCCAAGCAGTTCCCCATTAATGAGAACATCAAACCCAATTTTCTCTTCTCATCTGCAAGGCTCTGGCCAAGACCAGACCTTCTTGTTCAACTGCTCACCTGGGGCTCACCTCATTCCCTCTGCCATCACAATCTCTTTGAGCCGTGCAGTCATGTCACTGACAGGTATGTCTCTCACTGTCTTCAGAAAGAATCCCATTTCTCAGCTTGTCCTCGAGGCTATCACCTCTCTGAATTCTCACAGGGCTCTTGTCACATTATCTCTAGTAACATGTTACATGACTTTTAAACCTGTGCTTATTACACAGAAGGCAGCACTTACACTGGAAAGATTTAGGACTCCAAAATGCAAAATGTTTGAAAACCACCTGAAATGGAGAGTTTGCTGCATTTCTGTTTTGTCAGCTATTTGCCTAATCTGCCTCTAAGAGCACACAGGGAAATGCCACCCTAGGGTTTGCCTTATCTTCTTTGCTTACCAAGAGCAGTTTGGTATGAAATGTTTCTTTGGAATTTATGCATGTTGGCATAGGTAAGGAGGGAGGAAACCATCTTGTAGTTCACACACAAGTCTTGAAAACAATATTGTCCTTGAGATACCTGGAGGAAAGCCTTTCACTGTGAAAATGGAGCACTTAGTATTTACTTGCTACAGGAAAGGAAATGAGCACATACATTTTGAAACCTGTGAGTTCCTAACAGAAAAGTTGTTAATACTGGAGTTGAATATTTCTATTTATCTTGCTATATAACTCACCTGTACAGTTGTATAACTCAGCTACAGTTGTAAGGGTACATTGACACAGAAACGTAAGGTTTGACCAGGATTATGGTGTGGCAACTCCCAGGTACTTTCTGAAAGGAAACAAGACTTTTGTTAACTTTGCACCAGTAAGAATATAATAGATGTCATTTGCCTGAAGTTTCATGACAAATTATTTGCTTCATTGTATGAAGCTCACATTATGCTGTTGTATAATGCTGCAAGTTAATTGTTCAGTTTTTGAGAGAACTGCTGGGTACTGGTTAGAAATCTTGCAATCTGAAATCTCACACAAGAGGTATTTCCAGAGGAAATAATTTTCTGAGCTGAAGTACTGTTGAAGATTATTGTGTAATTTTTGTGTGTATTATAGGAATAGGCAGAGACAGAGTGCTAAAAGGGGATTTCTTTGCCTGAAATTCCCTACTACTGTCAGTCTCATGTCTTCCTTGGGTTTTGATATAGCCCTGCAAGTCCTTGAGAGTCAGGTACTTGGGGAAGGCTCACGGAAACGCCAATACAGATGTGCTACATGAGCTATGGAGAGTTAAAACACAGTTGCAAAGATCTGCTAGAGACTATTTGTGCACAGAGAACATATTCCCTGCTCTGTAATCAAAAGCCATTCTTGGCTGGAGGAGATCCCTACAACAACATTCTTGCCTCCCCTTGAGAAAAGGAAGGCAATGATTATTCTGTTACCCTTCATTATCATTCAGTGTGGTATAAACTGGCCAGGACTTGAACTCTCAAGTGCCCAGAAGGGCCAGTGTATGAATATACCTTGTGTCAGCAGAGGCCATTTCAAATAATACAGATGATGACAGATTGATGTTGGTAGCTCATTAGGCAAAGCACTGACCGAGACATCAAATTCCTTTCAGCAAGAATATGGCTGGACCGTTTGCTGTTGTGCATTAATGGAGAGAAGCATTTTTCTTCCTTGATTTTGATTGCTTCCTGCTTCCCATGTTTGCATCAGACAGTGCCGGCTATCAGATCTGTCATCGTGTTTGACTTTCCTAATGTGAACAGCTGTGCCAGAAGAATCAAGGTGTAAAGCTAAGCTCAATCTGTAGATATTGTATATGTAGTACGTTTCAACAAAAGTCCTGTGTTCACAAGCCTCCTGTGGCATACACTTTTTAATATAACACTTGGCTTCAAGCTCGTCAAGATCCAATAGTACAGTCTTCCCAGCTGTGCTTGAAAAGATAGTGAACAGATTCTGAAACAGTGTAAGGTGTATTTAGATTGCTGTCTCCTTGATAAGCTAAGTCCTGCTCTTGTGGATTATGCTTTCACACTTTTGGGGCATGCCTTAACCCATGTGGTTAAGCTGGTAGCCTGTGGGCCAGATCTCGTTTTCTGCCTCTTCCTGAAGAAGACAGGGAGCAGTTTTCCAAGTAGCAAACACTGCCACAGTTCTCTATCTGCCTGTAGCAGTCCAGAGGAAGCCAGGTGACTTCTGCTGCCATCATCTTCCTCCCCAGGGATCTTTCTAGGGAGGCAGACAGAGTGCACTGGGCAACTGCAGAGAAGAGACTGAGGACCAAGATTTAGTGGGGGAAAGGAATTCCCAGGCCATATTCCGTCCTTGTGCCCAGCAATGATAAAATACTGTGCAGTCTGGGAGCTAAGGGTAAATACATCTGAGGCAAGTTGGCCACTGTGACTGCCCAGTAAAAAGAGCTAGTGCTGATGCCAGAGAAGAGGAGTCCACAACTGCTGAAAGGAGCCATAGAGATGAGATGGACACTCAAAGGAAAAAATCAAAGCAGGGAAAGGAAGCGAGTGTTCAGCAACTGAAAAGACCCTAGAGTCAGGATGTGTGCTCAAATAACTGGGACTTTGATGGCTGCCTGCTGCTAACGGCTCATTAGCCCCTGTGCATACCAGGCAGTTGATCCAGTCTCCTTGTACAGAATCATCTCTGGAAGTTCTTTGCAGCCGTGCAGTTTTGTGGCTTTGTGATTCAATAAGTAATCTTACAATACACTGGGTACTTTATGCTCACAGCCAGTATTATACTCTCTGCTTTCCATATCCAAAATGAT
Organism: Psilopsiagon aurifrons; assembly: GCA_025447955.1. Taxonomy (NCBI): domain Eukaryota; kingdom Metazoa; phylum Chordata; class Aves; order Psittaciformes; family Psittacidae; genus Psilopsiagon; species Psilopsiagon aurifrons. The sequence continues at coordinate 29,412 of JAOEHY010032827.1, forward strand.
TTTACAAACTATAAGGATAATAATCCCTGCAAGGTAGGAAGAGACAAACATTGCATTATACAAAATACAGACCTGGAATAAACACCACTACCATTCTGGCATGGTAAATGTCACCAACGGACATGACTGCTATGGTCCAAAAATTATCTTTTAAAGTGAATATGCATTTTTCCCTGTTTACTATAGTTTGCTCTTCTGTTCGGTCCTTGTCTTTCAGCTGAGGTCTAAGGTATACCAATAGTGTAAATTGCAACACCAGTAATGAATTGTTTTAAGTAGAACTGGCTAAAAATAAAGTCAATGAGAAATGATGATGGGGGCAGAAGTAGCCTGCCAGACATTTCCCACATCTCAGTGTTGTGCTAGACATCTTAAATGAAAAGATTAGTGTTAACATTATATCTAGTGTTACTACTTTGATGATTCACATGCCTTTTATTGATTTTGTTTGAATTGAGTTTGTAACTGTTGGGTTGGTCTTAATTTATATGACCAGTGGCCAAATGCACTGTTTTCTTAGTAACACTTGCATTACTGAGAGTTAGATGCAATGACAGTAACTGCGCCTGGCAGGCTACCATCTGGGTAGAAGCTAATAAAATAATCTGCATAATTTTGGAAGTCATTGCAGATACTGGGGGAAAAATGTATTGGGTTTGATCTGAAAATTGCAGGCAGACCAGTAGAATAATAATGATACAAATAATTTCCCCTAAAATCCTGGAATGGTCTCTGGTGGGATTTGTTTTACATGCATCATGAAGCTGCCTATGTTAACTTTGCTTTGATATCAAAGGTAAATAGAGGGTAATTGATTAAATAATTTCTATTCAGTTTTGCTGAAAATAAACTCTAAGTCAAGATGAAATGAACAAATTCTGCTCTGTATTATGATAATAATGAGGGGGGAGCCCCTTTTCTTTTAGAAATAATAAACTATTAGGGCCTACAGACTCAGTTGCAATTGGGTCCCATTGTTAGGATCAATATGCATTTGTAAGGAAAAGACTAATCGCTTTCCAAGGAATATATGCTCTTTGGCTTCTTCTGCATTCTGAAATCAACTATAACTCACCCCAAACCTGCCTGCAAATAAATCCAGAGAAAGTAGTGATCCCTTGAGAAGTATGTATCTGCGAGAAGATGTGTGTGGCTCCAACATGTTAGAGCTAGATTTTATCAGGATTGACTTCCCCTGTTCCAGCCCAAAACTTTTTCTGTATCTGGAGCTTAACACAAAACACCTTATTTTGGGGCAGAAGTGTCCACACATTAGGTTATTTCTGAAATGGCTATTACCGTATTCAGTTTCCACTCTGTCTCCATCCAGTTTATATTTACCAAATACACTGGAGAGGGTGCAGTAGTGCCTCTGAAAAAAACATTCATGCTATGAGCTAGACTGGTCAGTATCTTGAGTAGAGCAGAGAGGCAAACTGGAGATCTGGTGTTTTTGATTTTAGACACCACAAATTGAACCATGCCAGCAACTAAATCTGTGAAAACAATTGAGGGAGGGGAAAAATAGGAAAGCCCATTAAATTCCACTGAAACTAATCAGGTTGGAAGAGCCAGTTTGAAAGTTTTGTAGATATTGCAGCCTGTCCCCTCAGACTTGGGACAATGTGGGAAAATTAACACTGAAGATTGTATTTAGGCTTTTGGGTGATGAATATTCAGAGAACTTGACCTGTGAAACCAGTTTAGCCAAGTTTGAAGGGACTACAGAATGGAGAGTTAACAAGAGCAAAAGAAATATCAAAACAGTGCTAAACAGACTTGCAGAATACTATGGGCAGCTTGAGGTAGGAGAGAGGGACAGATGAACAGGCTTTCCTAGAGTAGAAGTTCAAGTTTGCTGTGTAACAAAGGTCAAAGAAATCAGACCTGAGCAGAAAGGTGTCCATGTTTTTGAAGAGAAGCTATTAAGGCAGAAGAACCTGAACCTACAAACCAAAAATGCTTCAAAGTAGCTAAGACCTAGGGGAGGTGCTGTGTATGGGGTTAAGTACATTTTGCCTGCAGCCAAATTCTCTTAACGCCTGTAATTTTTAGTGTTGAGAAAACTGTGGAAAACCTGAATCAGTGACATATCCCAGAAAAACATATTCTGGTTGAAGGGGGTTGTACCTTCAGTGAGATGGTGAACATGCTGGGAGAAAATTAAGGAGATGGTGCGAGTAACAGGTATTAAGCACTGGACTCAGGGACTGCCACTACACTTGGTGCCTGCAGACCGAATGCCAGAATTCATGCCTAATGCTTCCCAACTGCAGGGAACTCGGGGCAATTTGGCAGATGTCCATCAGAGGTACTCAACCACATCTGTGACGCTGTGGCAGGTTGTGGAAATGGGGCAGGCGTGGAGAATGGATCAGGCTCAATTCCCATGTCTGCCCCTGAGGCACGGGTTGACGTTACCAGTCCAATTGATGTAGCTGCTAGCTGCTGCGGAAAGGGGAGGTCCCATCCGCTGTTCCTAGCCACAGGCTCTCACCCTTCTCTGGCATTCCTCCTTCATTCATCTGACCATGCGGTGAGGTGATGCAAGGAGCTATGCCAGCTGAAAATGAATCATTCATTATGGTAAGGTTAGCCCTCTGGCAGATTCACTGCGTGAGTTGAGTTAACAGAGATCCAATGAGCCGGCACATAGGAAAAAACAGCGGCCAGCAGGGAACCTGGATAATCTAACCAATCAAGTCACCAAGTCATAGAAATTCATCTGGAAGAGATCTCTGGAGATCATTTGGGCAAACTGCTGGCGTAAAGCAAGACTAACACTGGCATTACAGCGGTGGTTGGAAGCACTGGCTCTTCAAGCGTCAGTTTCTTTGCATGTGGAATAGGGGCTACCTCATGATGAAGTTGGATCACTGTTTAGTGATGCATCTGGAGATCTGTAGGTGACAAGGACTGACTTAAAATGAAGGACTTACAAGACCATGCAATGCTGCTGGGTGCCAAGGATAGGATAGGAACTGTGGTTTTCCTGGCCTTTGTATAATGTTTGTGATGTGGACTAATGTTTTATATGCAAGGCTGATTTTGTTCAAATATTAAATCTTCTACTCATAGCCTATGGAAAAAATACAACAATATGTCATTGAAGAAGGGATGATACACAGCACTAGATATTCATCTGTTTCTCAGAAGGTATAAAACCAGTGGCTGCCTGGAAGCTATTCCTGATGTGATAATGGCTGTCATATTTGCCTACCTAAACACAATGATGTCAGAAGAGAGAAATTTTCTTTGCTCCTTTATAGTAGCTGTTTCAGACTGGATCAGTTATAAACAGTCCTTTCAAAAAAAATATTTACTTTTCATCAGAAGTTTATATAACATGTTCTCCAAGGGAACAAATACTGGATGGAAAAGAAGTTAATGAACAACATTTAAGTCAATATCAAAGCACTTGCTTTCTCTAGTAAATACCCAGACCATCACACAGTGATGCAATAAGGAGAAGTTCATGGTCAGTCTCTTTCACCTTGTTCTTCAGTACATTTTTGAGAACCTCATGCAAAAATCCTGCACTGGCCTTGAAAGTGTTAACTGCAGGCAGGAAGTATTGGTGCATATATACACCTTAGGGTGAGCCTGATCTTATTAGAGAGGTCTGAGGGAGAATTGTGTTAAAATATTATAAATAAATGAAAATGAGAAGAGAAAGACTTAGAATCCTCTCCAGAGGAAGGAAGGGCCTTGTGACAGATACTATGGGGTTCTTGCAAAAGAGGTCTGCCAGGCTGGCAATAGAACAGAGAGTGGTGGAGGAAGTAAGAAATACCATGTTAGTGGCCTCAGCCCATGGCAAGGGTCTTGCCTGTGAGTCCTGTGCTAGAGAAAAAACAGAGCTTGGTTTCCTTTCAGGGGAGGAGGACCTCCCCAAAACAAGCCCACATGTGGGTTCAGAACTGGGGGCTGCTGACTGGTGAGAGCTTCAGTAGCTGAGCAGGTCTGAGGCTGAGTATGAGTTAACTAGAGGACTAAGTCTTGAAAAGAGCTTGATTTCTGTGGACATGTGCAAGGAGTCTGTGGTCCGTACAATGGACAATCCCAGTCTGTTAAGCCCAATGGGAATGGTACATAAATTTTTTTGCTACATCTCTTCATTATGTCACAATCTGTAGCCTTGCTCTGGCTGCCACAGGAATTAGCAGCAAACTGCCTGCATTCTCCTTCCCTAAAGAATATAAAAGCTGTTGGCTGAAGTAGAAGAGAGAAAATGGCCCAGCAAAACCTGGAGAGCTCTGTGCACTTTCATGGATGGAAGTGGGAAGTGGGCACTGACAACAAGGCACTTTTTCTCCCAGAAGTCTTTCAGACTGGGCACATGAAATTGTTTATCCCATGAATATCTAACAAATGAGTGAATAGGACATCAGGCTTGTGATTGGAGAACAAGAAAAAAAAATCCTATATTTACAAATAGTAACAACTGGGTTGCTAGACTTGTAACAGCAGCATGTAAGGCTTCCGAACAGACTTTGGAGAGAAGAGCAGTATGAAAGGGAAGGTAGGAGAGACAGAGGGATGTTGAATAAGATGTAACAAGCTTTAACCAGTGTTGGGTTATATCAAAGCATAATTTTTAAGATAGTAAATTTTCATAGCCAGGGAAACCGTGGTAGATCTCCTAGGCTTTAGTAAGTATCTGATAGTTGCCATATGGGGAGTTACTAAAGATGTTAACTTTCATGTTAAAATTCTTCTGGCTGCGGGGGAGACAAAAATGGGTACTATAAATAGGAAAAGTATCAGCTTGAAGGAAAACTGATAGTGACATTTCCCAGATACCTCTGGTTAGTATTGAAACTGATCCTGCTTTAGTATATTCATTAATGTCCACAGCACACTCAGCAACATCTATTCATATTGCTGGTAGGGACACATTTAAACAAGTTCTTGCCAGCATTTAGAGGGCAACATTAGTAAAGAAGGATCAGGAAATGCTACACAAAGGGCCAGATGACCTTGAGAAGTGGAGTAACAGAAGTGGTATGAAACTTAACAAAGAAGAGAAAAGTGGGGCCATGTGGTTGGGAATATGGTGCTGCAATCTCATCAGTAGCATAGGGGACAGGAAAATGTGGGCATTTAGCCTGATTTCAGGATGACTGGACTGTTAGCATGAAGCATCTGGAAAAGAAATGCAGTGCCTGATGGTGCCTTGAGGAGCAGCTGGCCAGGGAAGTGTGAATACCTTTGTCCAGAGAACCAGTATGACATCTGCAGTGCCATAGCCTGGTCTGGTCACTGTGCTCCGGACTGAACTTCAGTGCAGGTGGGTGTAGCAAAAGGCTTCTAAGATGAGCAGAGAATCCCCTATACAGGAGCAGACTAGGAAAGAGTAGCTCTTTTATTCTTGGAAAATGAAGACTGAGGTGGGGGTAACAGCAAAAAAAGGCCCTTTTTTTTTTTTTTTTTTTTAACAGTACAGCCTGATTATAATCAGACTTTATCAGTCACTAAAACCTGGACAGATTGACCAGTCTGTCTGTCTGAAAGAATGCAGTTTACCTGTGCTTCCACAGCCTATGTTTGCATTTTGCTGTGGACTTCCAGATCTGGGCATGGGCCAGTCCCTGCAGGCCCATCAATGGCCTTCACTGAAGCAAAGACAGTCCTGATCAGGCCCATCTTAAAAAAAAACCCAACAAAACAAACAAAAATAGAAAGAAGAGAAACTGCAGAGCTGAGGAGCAGCAATATGGAGATAATTCTGTTTCCCCTGTGTGGGAGGCTGGTGTGCACTGACTGCAGAAATATTAGGTATTTGTGTCCTTTAAAGAGGAGAATTGGAGGATGCTGATAAAACAGCCAAATCTTGAGATCTATGGCAAAGGCTTGTTCAAGATCTGACATCACAAACAGATAAAACAAATGCATGAAATCAAATGCCATAGAGTGGCGGGGGGAGTCTGGGTTGCAGCCTCCATTATGCAGACCTGAATCTGGAGTAACTCTGCTGGAGTCAGTGAGGTTATACGAGCTGGCTTTTAGCCCAGTTTGGTTTGCTTGACCAGCTATCTTTTCACCTTTGCTCACAAACAGCAGCAGATAAAAGTTGGCCCTGTCTGTGCTCTTTTTGGTGACTTAATCCCCAGCACAGGCTTACTTATCAGACCTCTGTACACAAGGCTGAGTTAATTGGCTCAGATCCACTCTAGCGGAGGTCCCTGGAGCTATGCTGATTTTTACCAGAAAATGTTCTGACCTAGCCACTTGATTTTGTTCTGCAAAAGAGATAGCTGTATTTTTCAGTGAGCTTAAATTAGTGATAAAAAAGGAGTCTTTCCTCATTTCATGAGATGGGGACGTCTTTATTGTGTGAGTACTTGCTGGGGAAGTGAGAAAGTTGTTCCCAAACCATCGGTCGGTATTTGTTCCGTCTGGCCTGCTCTCTAAGGCCGGACTGTGGTTTGGCTGTAGCAGTGTGTTTCCACCTGTGAGTTCCTGAGCACTGATGTCACAAGACCTGCCTAAGTGGCCTCTGTTTTTATTGATCTTACCTTACAAGATAAACATAACATAATCTTGAAAGGTAAATAAGCAGAAGCACAAAAAGCATGGAGGCATACAAATAGCCTAAGGTGCAGTATTGACTTCCTAACAGTAGATGGTACTAATGCATCTCCAGTAACATCATCTTTCTGATGGATTTGAAAGGCCTAAAGAGGCTTAGATCTGAATCCGCTAAAAATCACACAAGCCAAAGGCTGTAGAATATCATCTCCTCAACATCAGAGGGTGTTTAGCAGCCCAGGCACGGCCATACGTCAGTCTGTTGAGCTTTGCTGAGTTCTCAGCTGAAAAATGACCATATATGAGAATGGCAGGAAGCATAGCGGGTGTTACGAGACTTTGTGAATTTTAAATTTATTTTCAGGAGTTCATAAAAAATTCTCTCTGGCCTGCACTGGGGAAGCACTCTGAAAAATTACTGCAAAGATATGAAAGGCCAAGGTGGAAAACTTCTGAGATACAGCAGCATAGATTTTTACTCTTTATTTTAACCTTTTTTTCCCTACTGATATATCTGTCCCATATCTTAATTATCTCTGAAGGAAATCCTACTCTTTCCTGCCTTTACACATAGGATCCTGCAAATGTCATTAAGTCTCCTTGTCTCATTGCGCGGGGGAGCCCAGGGAGCCTTTTTGTATCATCCGTATGCATGTGATTAACACAGATTTTTGTCACGGGTAGCAGCTCACCTGGACCAGTTTCCATGATACCGTTAAGCTGAAAGTGTGGGATCTGGCACTCATTTGCTAAGAGCTGATGAGGAGTTGAAAGGGAGTTTTCCCTCTGACCTTTTTTGGTAGAGGTCACTAGTGTTAATCTATTTCCTTATTGGATTTCAAGTATTCAGGTACTCTTCTTAGACATACCCTCAGAAATTTTCAGTGAGGACTGATTAAAGAGAGTAATCAGATTTGCAATATGACAATTCTTTTCAGCAGGCAGTGAAAGGTCAATCAAATACTTGCTAACCTATATGAACCACCCAGGCTCTTCTGCTTCTTTAGTGATAATGTGAACTATGTTTTGGTTTGAAGGCTGCATTGCTACCAGCTACTGATGTTCATGTGCAGTATAAATAGAAAGAGATTAGCATCTTAAAGAAGAGGTTTTGTTTCGAACAGGAATGGCTTGAAAACAACTGCCCCAGCCTCTGGGGAATGGGCTTATATTAGGTTTACTCTTCTAGCCTGTTTTAGAAGTCTTATAGCAAAACTTCAACTATTCATTAAAATGAGAAAAAAAAAAATAAATCTACTTCTTTTTATTGTGGCAGTGATAGGAACAGAAGGCATATTTTGTTCACCTGTCTTCTACTGTAGTCTAATACAGCTTTGCATGGTAAAAAGGTGCATGATTCATTTGCACAGTAATTGGCAAAGATATGACAAAAGCCAGTTTACCAATGCCTATTGGCTGATGTTTTGAGCGTGTCTTTGTATTGCCCTTGAGGCTAAGATTACTGAGAACATATAGTATTAGTTCCTAGTCATTACTTGTATCCAGCTACCTGATGCTAAAAATTCTAGTGATTAAAACCAACACTAGCAATCAGTCCAGACCCCAATGAAGTCAGTGAAAGGTTCCTATAGATTTTATGAGCAAACAGGTTGGTACAGACTGATCAAATACCACTGAATTCAGTGCAAGGACGCTTACCCACAATAGCGGATGAACAGGGTCGCCTTCCCTCTGTACATATGCACCCTCACCTTTACACTCAGATGCATATGCGTGCACGCGTAGAACTACAGAAGACAGATCCCTGAAATCTATTCAAAAATGTTTTTGAGGTTAGGACTCATCTTCAAGGAGTTTTGCTTCATCCTGGAACAGTCAAAATTAATAAACTGTTTGTCTAAGTACATACACCAGGTTTCAATTTAGAAGTATCTGTCAGAAACAAATGTACCTCATTAGGAATTTAGAGCATTTTTTTTCCCAGATAGCTGTGAAATAAATAATGTAAATGTTCTCACTTCCAGACAGGCAAAATGTATTTAAGAAATGGTTAAATATACCCGTGAGAGAGCTACCAATCAACACTTTTTTTTTTACTACTTTTGTTTTGTATTCTTTCTGACTAGTATGTTCATGGCCAGCTGTTTTCAGAGCTAGTAAAAATTCTCAAGCTCACATTAGGAAGGTTTTCAGTTACATGATCTGTAGCTACAGTTGTTAGAACACTTGGCACGGCATTTAAAAATGAGAAAGTTTTTTTTCCTTGAGTAAGGCACCAAAGCTCTGAAATAACATTTCACTGGACTTACAGAAAATGTTTTTGAACTTTGCCTTTAATGACCAAGTGATAGGCAATTTGGTAGGCAGGGAGTTTCCAAATGTGACTTAAAGTGATGTCCGTTTTATCTGTGAACATTAGGAATTTCAATGCACTTATAAGGGAAGAACTTGTATCAAGTCAACCTTGACCAATATTTATTCCTTCATATTAATGTGCCAGCTCATCTCACCCAAGAGTCGCCTCAACATCGGTACATGCAACAAAAGTCTCCCTTGTCTTTGTCACCTTAAAGGGGAAGCTACCAAAGTTTAGTTGAATCTTAGCAAGTATTACTCTTAACTGTGCACTGCCTAAGAATGTTTCAGGGCAGAAACTACCTATCCTGTGTACCATCCGTCTCTGACAGGTGGATTGTGCAAACTCTCTCTCTATTACAGAAGTGAGCAGAATAAGAAGCATATTTAGACTGTGCTGATAGAGAAACTGGGGCTTATAATGGTGCAGAGGCTCGTTGCTCTCTCATATTACTTTAGACTCCAGAGGGAAAATAAATGCTGAGAGTTAAAAGAATGTATGAAATTCAGAAGGGCTACAGAAAAATCTAGCCTGCCATTCTCAGAGCAGCAAAACTAATGGAATAAGGATGGATGATTGGATCTACCACTGAGATTCATTAAGCAGGATCATTCCAAAAATTCCTGAAAAAAATACGGAGGACACAAATTGGTGTTGCCATTAGCACTGTTTCCCAGGTGCTCTTGGGGAAAGAAGGTCTTGTGAGAGCACAGAGATGGTATAGCCTGCTTTGTCCTTTTCATATGGATGCTTTTGTGGAACAGGGGAAAAGTTCTGTCCTTCTGTCAGCCCCTGTGACAAGACTGGAAAAAAGAAAGCTGATGGCTTAATTTGGCCAGGCCAGAACAGCAACCCAGATCCTGGGTCTGGTCCCTGCAGGGTCCAAAGCATCTTGCAGCTAGCAGCAATTGAAGCTATCCCTACCCTTGGCACCCAGCTCTCATGACTTGGTGCCTCTTACAGCAGTTAACTTTCTCCCACAGGCTCTGCCCTGTACGCTTCCCTTTTGGTGAACCCTGCAAGATATGAGGGTCCAGGAGGTGCTGGGAGCAGATGGGGGCTGCAAAATTGGGGAAGGAGAAGGCAGTGAGGACTCTGCCCACCTAAGGGTGGGGGTTTTTGGGGAGGGACCTTTGATCCATGTGTACCCAGTCGTGCCACCCTCCTTGCCTTTTCAGCCCTGGACCTCAGTGCTGCTTGCAGACCATCTAGCACTGGGTCATTTCCACCCTTCAATTGCCCACCAGCCTGCCCCCAAAACACTGGATGCTCCCCATAGATATAAGACCAGCCTACATGTGCTTCTTGCTGGTGTTACAAGCCCCGTCTTCCCCCTCCTTAAATGCAGATACTGGCATGCTCTCAGGTGATGCTTGCCCCTTGCTGGGCTGGCAAAGCCCAGTCTGCAGTGTAGCCAGGGTGCTTGGAGACACTGCCAGTATATCAAGGAGGCAGCCCTGCAGAGCTAGTGTTCACTAGTGTTCAAGAGAGCTTACTGGCCCATCTCAAATGGCCTGTAATTAATTCCCAGCTCTACTATTTACTCCTTGAAAATCATTTCTGGCTATGTGCTGTAGTCACTGTTTCCATATAAAAATTCAGAAAACAGAGCTACAGCGCCAGAACAGATCAACATAAGTACTGTCAAAGAATTTGGCTGATGGTTCTATTTTTAGGGTAGAACTGGCCATTGCTCTGTATGTGAGTGGGCAGAGGGTATAAAAACCATAAAGACACCAAATGTTGAGCTTCACATTTAGACATGGCTCTGTGTCTCCTCTTAACCAGTATTAGGAGTAAAAGAATCGAGGGAGTTAAATATCGGTGGGGCTGTTTGAGATTTTGTTGTGGTCATGTAATGAGAAATATGGCATATTCTTGCTTTTTCTGAACTGAGATTGGATGGACTGTAACTAATATTTGTCATGGTACCACCAGTCAAGTTAAATACGCTGGAGTGGAACTGGAGGGGAATCAGGAGGAATAATTTGGCCCCACAACCATGACTTACAGGCTGGAAGGAGGACAGTGTGGAGACATGACAGTTCCCTGAGTTACTTTTGTCCAACCGCAGACAACTGTAACAATTACACTTACATTTAATTACTGCACTTAGACTGTGGTAGGCTAGAGCACTCAGTAGGATAGGAGGTGTTAAGAAACAGAATACATTTTAAATTTAGAAAATCCCCTTGAGAAATATCCTTATTTCACACTTATTATTAGCAAAGCCAGCTTTGGAGAGAAAATATCAGCTTCCGTGACTGGAACCAGTGTCTTCAGCAAGAAGCAGGTGTATAGAAATCTCTCATATGGGGACACTGATATTCCATCTGCTCAAAAACTCTAGTAGCTGCTGAGTCATCTCCTGTGCCATGTATATTTAACATAAAGGTTATCAATACTGGGGCACTGCATGCTTAACAGATTGGGCTTTTTATCTTATTTCATTTTCCTGTGAGCCTGAAAGTAAATACCTGTCTGATCCTGCTACTGTTAAATTCAGTGGCTGAAGCCCTTGTTTGTTCCAGTGGTGGAGGATTTAATGCTGAAAATTTAAATACTTAAAATAAGTGACCCGTAGTGATATGAGGCACACATCCAACAGGCAGGAAGTCATTTTCTACTTAAGGTGTTTATAGGTGTGAATTAAGATGCCTATGAAAAACGCTTTGCCATTTCTTCCAGATTCACCCATGTAACAAAATACAAGCAGAGCACGCAGAGTTTATAGGTGGAGGACTGGAGCAAAAAATGACAAATAAGATATTGTGCATCTCACAGGCTTGGCTAAAGCTGCCAGCACCCAGCAGTTTCTGTTGTGCTGCTTATAGGCTGAGATTTTTGGTATCCTGTGCTCGTTGTGCACCTTGTGCATTGGGCCCCTTTGAAAATTTAGGTACTTGTTTTCCTGCCTAATTAGAAGCAGAATTCATTTGAAAATGTATTTGCTTTCCCTCCAGGGATGGTACTATACCAAAATACAGTGTATGCTTTGGCTTAATTTAATCAGCTATAATCTCTTCTCATATTTTATTACATTTTAGTGCGAGGTGATTTTTTCCAGAGATGACTCAAAGTAATACAAAAGAAACAAGCTTGTCCTGTGAAGAAAACATGAATTATAGCTGATAAAATCAAGATAGTTTGAAAGCTTGCCAGCACAAAGAATGAACTCCCTCAGATTCCTAACTTAAGAGTAATGTTAGCAACTCCGAATTTCCCTAGTAATTTTGAAGTTTAAAGGAACCTTAAGGATAGTTGAAGGAAATAAATAGAAAGAAAAAAATGTCCTGTTAATGCGGAAAAAAAAGATCCCATGAAATGAGGAAGAGAACAAGGTGAATTCTGCTGTTTTGATGAAGACTCACAGCTTGCAGTGCTCCTGGACACACTTAACCCATGCCTTTTGGCCGTGGATATTGTTATGCTCATTGGGAACTGCCATCTCAGGAAAGTATGTAATACTGTGTGTGGAAATGTCAGCATAAGCAGAATAAGATGTTTACCTGGGTTTCTGAGATTCTTGCATGAGGGCTAGAGCACTGAAACTTTGTAGACTGCATTATCTCACTGCTCCTTGCCAGGTGCTGTTCAACGTGTGAGCTTTTAAAGCCATTTATAGGTGGAATACAGAACACTGCTGGCTCAGGCTGCAAGCCTTCACATGGGGAAGTGGGCTGTAAATTCAGCATTCAAAGATTTACACTGTGAATCTCATGATTTGGTAGTCTGGCGGTGGTGTTACTTATTTTGATGTTGGAGAGCCTTTTTCAGTCAGCCCTTTCTACAAAAGGAAGTGGAACTAATTCAAAGAAAGAATACGTTGGTTTTTTTAATATATTGAACTCGTGTTGAGGCATCCCAATACATTCATAAAAATTCATCCTATAAAAGCCTGCAGAAGAGCCTCTCTTTGTCCTTATCATTTTCTCTGTTGCAGAACGCAAGAAATAAACTGATTTCAGTGGGGACTATATCTTGTGAGTGAAATCAGCCCCAGTTCAGTAAAGAATAAAAGAATGTATGTAAGCACATTTACATTAAGGCGGAGTTGTGCCTAAAGTGAAACTCATGTTTTGCTAAACAGGTTTAGGCATGAAAGAGACAATCGCATAAAGCATGTGAGGCTCTCTGTCTCTTCAAGATGTTCTCAGGAACTTTGTCTCCCACTGGAACTTTCTTCACAGTGCCTGTGATGTATAGGCTTGGTATTTTTGAATGACAAGTAATGCAAAAGGCTGTTCTTACTCCATCAGATCATTCATTTTTCTAGATGCCTTACACCAGAGTTTTCAGAAGGTATTCACTGACTCTGAAAATCACTGTTGTCTGCACTGTTTGATGGATTTATGCTTCTCTGCCTCGTGCTTTAGAGATACATTCTTGAATGTTCCCTCCACAGTCTGACTTCTGTTGGTGTCTTTTGGGCCTCTCCAAAATTGTAATTCTCAGAAATTAGACACCTTAAGCCACTGGCAATATTTTAACATGCCTGAAGATCATATCCCAGACAACCTTTGTAGCCTTGGGCAAGTTGCTTAACCTCTCTTCAGGTTTTTTACCTGAAAAGGGGAGAGAATGTCTGTTGTGAGCATGCTGTGCAGCTTAATTCAGAAATGGGAGCAGGAGGTACTGTGAGGTGTAGTTGAATTGCAGAATGCAATTGAGCTACAAAATACTAGAATTGTTATTAGATAACAATATATATTTGCTATTAATATTCCATTCTACTGCTTCATGCAGTACTATCTAACAGATCATTCACATTAAAGAGAGACATACTCTGTGTGGTATGGCTGATGTCTCAGCTTCATGAAAGTTTTGTCACTGTCTTGTGTGGGGCCAGAATTTCACTTCATAGTCAATCTTACACCTGTGTAAATCAGTGGAAGATCAAGGCTCCGATACTGTGAAAATGTGAGTTGTTCTTGATTTTTATAAGCCCTGCAGAATCATTTATTAGACATGAAATACATTTAAAAGGAGAAAAAACCCACGTAACTATACAGTTCAAATCAGTTAAACATCGCTGGCATTCAATATACTTGAGTCATATGAATAATTTGGAAAAATTATTTAAGTGGGAAGATTAATCAAGGTTCAGACATATCCCAGAGTGCAACTGCTGTCTGAAATCATATGTACTTTCCAAACTCTTCAGAGGACTAGTCCCAACCCCAAAGAATTCAAAGCCTAAGATGGAGAGAGAAAAATCCCTGAAACAGAAAAATAGCTTTTCAGTGTTTTTCAGATATTCAGATTGGAATTGGTCAAGGTTGATGGCAGTCTACTAATGACTCTCTTATCCTCTAAGATTTTGTTAAAAATGAATACTGCAACACAAATGAGATTCAGAGCGCACAAAATCTAAGATGAGGAATCAGTTCCTCACTGACGTATTTTAAGTCTGAGAAGCACATAGCTACAATTTCAGGTAAACTTTTCAGTTCTCCTTGTGTAAGTCTTATAGTGGTTATTTTAAATGCAAGCATCATACTGAAAGGATGGTGGAATGGATGCTTTCTAGTTCAAGGCCTGCTGCTGAAAACATTTTCTGCTTTATTAGCTGTATGCATGCTGTGATGTCTCATAGTGCTCAGTGAGAGTGCACCTGGGTGCCAGGATTTGCAGGATTCAGGCCAGAACAGAATGTAAGATTAGGCTCTGAACCAGTACGGGTGGACATGGATAAATGCAGGTGTGTAGAGGGTAGCAAAACTGCACTAGTTATTGCCTAATTACCACCTCCTTATGTCACTTGGATGTCACTTGGAGTTTTCCCCTTCAGCCTGTTGCTGCAACAGGTACGTCTAATAAATTACTTTTGTATACCATATGCACCTAAATCTCTGCTTTGCTTGGCTCACTGACAGTTAACATTGGAGAATCACTCTTTCATGGAGAAACTCTTTATCAGTCTAGCAACCTGTGAACTCCTTAGCATTTGATCTGATGCAGACAGTGCTTCTGATGAAATCAATAGCCGTATTGATGGAGTAGCAACCTGAGGGACTAAGCTCTGAACTGGGCTGACACAGCTGAGAGATGAAGTCAGTGATGAAGTGCTTTCAGTAGAGTTAGGAGCTGTCCCCTAAGACAGCAGATTTTCTGAAGACTAGGGATTTTAGATGTCCTCGTATGAACTCTGATGTACAGACAACTCACTCCTAAATCAATCTTTTTATCCTGTAAACATGGCTCTCAAAGTTCTCACCATGACTGAACTCCCAAGAAGGACCTGGAGGTGCTGCCTTTCATGCTTCTACAGTTGTGCTCTCCATTAGGTGAAACACTGGCTCCCTTCAGTACAGAATAGTGCAGTTTACTGGCTCCTTTGAGAGAGTGAGTCTCCTTGGAGTGACTGGATACGGCAGGACCTCAGAGCTACCCCGGGTTGTGCTACCAAAGCCCTTACAACCTTTTGCTCTTCTGGTCATGAGGAAAAACAATTCTAATTACTGCAGCTCCAAATCTTTTCAGTGTTCGTGTCACACTTTCACCTTCTAGTCTTTCAGAAGTAACCCTGAAAATGAGCACTGTCAGCCCAGAAAAAACAGTGTGTTAACCTTCATGGTCATCCAAGGGTCAACCCAAACTTGGAGCACTTTAGTAGCTGGGCTTCATAATATATCTGCTTTGTGCCAGTGAGGCCAACCTCTGGAGACTTCACAGATTCATTCCTTACATTGGTTAACCAGCTTTATCTAGCAGCATGACTGAGGTCAGTTACACTTGGTGAAACTCCCAACCTTGGATAAAGCCTCACTGATCCACTCAGCAGGACAACATCCTTTTTCAATACTGATAAAAGGCCTGATTCTGTGCAAAGTTATGCAGTTTTCCTCTGAGTTATTTTTGACTAACACCAGTGTGAGGAAAGCACAGCAACAATTTCTGAAATGTTTACATGGATTTTTTTCTTTTTGGTTGATACTTACTGATCAATACTTTTTCCATGGCACAGTGAGAATCAAAGCTAGATCTGTCTGTACCTGCTTATCAGTGCTGCTGTTGTAGTTGAAGACAGTGTCATTTGTTTCAAAATATATGATATGTACAGGGTAGAATCATAGATCAACTCTATTGGAAAAGACCTTTAAGATCATTTAGTCCAACCATTAATCCAGGGCTGCCAAGCCCACCACTAAGCCATGTCACTAAGGGCAAACTGATCTCTCCTCACAATCTTCCCTCATGGCTGCTCCTCCTCTCCCCTCATGATCAACTTAAACTGATGCATGAATTTAAGGCTGGGTGAAAATTTATGTGGACATTTTTCTTCTAGTGTCTGAGAGGTTTGTCTGAGTTCAGCTTAAAAATGAAGCTCAAAGAGACATCATCTCTGGGTATTTTCCTGCCCTAAAAAAAAGCAACCCAAACCCAACTAAATTAATGAACGGTGTTTTCTGTTTAATATGACAAAATTTTGACCCAGTGTGTGGGCCACAGGAGGTGTTCTTAGGTAAGTGCTCAAAAAAGCTTTCTCTTCCTCTGTGGGACCTTTCTTGCCAGGTCATTCAGCTCAGCTACTGTGCTAAGGCAGGATCAGATATCCATCTCTGAATCCAATTGTACTGAAAAAAAAAAGAGTTATTGTCTCCCAGTCTTCCCTCCTCTTGCCATAGTTTGTCCATGTCTCTCTGCCAGATGTTATCACATCCTCAGATTGTTTGCAGAGATGTTCAGAAGGGGGTCCTTAAGTTGCTTCTGACAAAATCCTCTGGGTTAGCAAAGAGCTATTAGTTAAGCCATCTTAAGTGAACCTGTCTTGTTTTGATTGATAGGGATTGGGAATGCTCAAAAGATCATCCCTTAAGAGCCTGTGTGACCTGCCTGCTGATCAGGGCAGTGGCAGGTAGCTGGAGACAGTGACCACTCATGAATTTGCAGAGAGCATGTCTGACAAAGATCCCAAAGTAGCTCCTCGGCCTCGCTGACACCAGTGGTGGTGGGCTGGGACTCCTAGGTTCTGCTCCTGATTTAGCTGGCCCACTACATAGTCTTGAGCGTATCAACCATCTCTGCCCCAGTTTCTGCATCAAGGCACAATGATCTGCACTGCAGGAAGACTGTGAGAGCTAACTGTAGAGTTTGATCTCCTTGGTGCTGAGTTGTAGGCAGCTTCTGCACTTCATATGAATTACCATTTTTTTCTCTTTCTGATATCTTGAATGAATGAAAACCCAAATTTGTGTTCACAATGGGAAACTACACTTCATTTTCAAGAACGTTTTTGTTCTGATGACTCACTATCGGCATTGTTACTATGTTAAGTAGCCCAGCAAGGAATCCCCCCTCACAGCCCTCATCAGAAAAAGCACACAATTCCCAAGAACAATGCAGCCAACTATTCAGCTGTCCACATGGAGGGCTAAAATCTGCTGTCTGGATGCCTCTGAAATTCATTTTGACTTTTTATTACTGGGTAAGGTTAGCATGAGTGCATTCTTATGTGTATTCAGTTAAAACTCACATCAGCTTCTCAGAGAGACCAACGCAAGTAACACTGGAGTAAGCAAAAGCATCCCTGGCTCCTTATCTGGCACTAGTCTGACTTTATTTTTTGTCATGTGGCTATGTACCAATTATGATACAGAACAAAAGAAATGCCTGGGTTGTTGCTAAGACTGTAGTATAGGCAAGACAAATTCTTGATAGAACGTTCTACATGTCAGCATGATCAGCAGAAGGGAAGAGTCCCCTTCCAACACTGACAAAAATTAGGAACACCTTTTCTCCTCCTGAAGACAGAGGCACATAAATCCATGTTGTGTAATGTCATGTGGATCTAAGGCCATTGGTCTGCAGCATAAAATATTTGTCAGCAATGCCAGCTTGAGTTCCCCTCCCTGGCTCACTCCAGTAACAGAGTTCCTCAACTGGTCACCTCTGTTGAAAGCAAACCACTGTGCAGAGGTAGCAATAAACAGTCAGGGGTCATTTCACTCTTGATGAAAACAGAGTATGTAACTATGCCTGAAAGTGTCTGCTAAAGTGGTGCATGGCTGGGCTGCTCCTCAGTTTGGCTGATGTTCCTCTTGACACTACTCCAGCTTTGTAGTGCAATATTGTATATATATGGATATACATAATCTGTAATATGGTCTGAGTAACACAGTGGAATAGCTAGGGTAGGGAAGTGCTGCTTATGTGTCTAGAAGAATCTAAAATTGAGCACTTAAAATGAAAATTACAAACTATACCTTTGTGATGGCAAAGGGTCAGTGTGCAATGTGAGTAGTTTTGTAATACTGCTATAGCCCAGGAGTCAAAAATCTATTTTCAAGAAATAGCCTTCCAGAAAACTCTCACACTTCAAATTATTATAAGATGTTTTCAGCTCTCCCAACATGATATGATGGATGATGAAAAAAGAAAATTAAATATACTGAGTTTAAGCTGGTTTACTGCTTAACTGTATCCTCTACTGGGTTTACTGGGTTGGTTATTTTTAAGCTGCAGAAGGGTTATTACCATCTTAAAGTTGGGAGCTCCAGTCTCCAAATCCCTGTAACAGCATGCAAAAGAAAATGGGACAGTGAACTGACAGACACTGTCATAACTTACTCACTGGAAGCTCATGCAAGCTCCTGACACTAAAATCCTGCCTGTGAAGGCACAGAACCAAAACCCATCATCACCTGAGGCAAGCATAGTTTGACCACGGTAGCCTTGGGTGGAGCTATGTCCTCTCCACCAGACACAGCTACGTGCCAGCCGTTACCTTCTCTGTATTCATTTTGATGTCTGTCTGAGCATCTGCAGTGTGACAGCAGCTCTCATGATTGAAGTCTTTAAGAGGAAATATGGAGATCATGGGGGAAAGATGGGAGATGGGATTTCCCAGAGAAGTCCAACCCAATTCATTCCCCTAAGGGTGAATTAGGATTGCAGGAATATCTCCTGCTAGCCTCCTGCAAATAGGTACCACCCACTTTGGTCCTAGAAAGATGTCTCTCCCTCCCTTGTCTCCACCATACCAAGGCTCTCTTGGAGCAGTATTGCCAGACATCTGCTGCTGCTACTTCTGATCACTTCTCTGCTTGCCACAGAGCGAGCCCAGGAGCAGCTCACACTATTTCAAGTGACATTAGTTAACTGCTCATTCTTCCTCTCTCCACCGCTGTCTCCATGGCCACTGTCACCTTTGCATGGGTTTGCTGTGGCACCAGGGGTTCCTCTTCCACAGCAGGACATGCAGCAGGGAGGACAGTGTGAGAAACCTTTGCACCTCCTTCTCTTGTTCCAGTATATAGTCCATGCTGTTAATCTGGTTTTCTGACATTTCTCCTTGCTCCCTACAAGGGCTCATTTTCTCTGGCTGATTTCAAGAAGCAGTGGGAGATGCCGATGTGAAGCCAACATTGTAAAAGCACACTGAAACCTAACTTAAACTTGGAGCCTGGCCTAGTCAGATCAGCAGTAAAATTTTCAAAAGGAAAGAGGAAAAAAGCTATTTCCCATCACAGGAGCAATGGGGTGTTTTCCATGGGAACAATGACGTTCTGGTTAAGTTCTAAGAACTTTTCTAATTATTAGGCCAAACCAATGTGAAAGCTGATGTCAGCAGGAAGAGCTGATGGGAGGAATTATAATCATGTCTGGGGCCATATGAAAGCATTATACCATGTCTTGCTCCAGACTTTGCATGAGTCATTTTCCTCCTGGTCAGGATTTTGTATTGAAGTGCAGACTGGCAGTTGTCTGGATCTTTCCTTGTGCCAAAACTGCTGTGAAGTTGGTTTTGTTTGCTTTTTTTCCAGTGCCACTGTGAGAAGTACCATCAATAGAATTTCTTTGCTGTGGAGGGAGCATCAAGCAAGGCATCACACTGTGTGGGGCAGTAATTGCAACACTTGCTGCTGATTTATTGTCAGCAAGTTCTTTTGTGGGAAGAGTGCTTCCTCAGTTCCATCCATAAAACCGCATTGGTTTCAGGAGGAATTATGGCTGCTTGCCACTTCTGACTATCTGCCTCTGAGTGCTTAGGTCTTTAATTGTATATAGGCTTTCTGTAGAAGCCTATTTGCAGCAGAGGCCTACCTTTAGACACCACAGTGCAGGACTGTTCCCAAATAATACAGTGGTTTCCATCTGTAAAGCTGAGATAACAGTTTTGCAGTCCCTGCCTTGATTAAAAGGTATTTCTAAAAGTTTGTGCACCAAGTGATCTACCTCTTTCCTTTCCTTTCAGCTCATCCCAGCTCCTTGTGGCTTCATTGGAGGAGTAGCCATTGTTTTCAGGTAGAGCTAGATTGGACTCCAGGATACTCTGAAGAGACAGTCACCAATTTATTGCTGCTGTCAGCAGGTGAAACGGGTTACAAGGCTGTGTAGGAAATTTTGTAGGAAGCAACAAAACAAGCAGTTATGTCATAGAAAATGGGCAAAGCCTGGAAATGATCCAACAGTTGTGTCAAGCACTTCCAGCTACAGTCTTCAAATCAGAGAGAAAACCCTATCAGCTGCCATGTGATTTGTGTCATTCATGTCCACACAATGAGTTCAGCCACCACACCAGCATCAGCCACATGTATTAACAGCTGTATGGTACTTGCTGAATCCTCATGCAGTCTTCCTGGTGTGGAAGGCTTTGTTATAGGTCAAACTTGCTTAAATGTTCATGCACTTAAAATATTGAAAGGCCTCTGTCACACCCACAAAGCACTGGCCTCAAACCTCTCCTAGGCTGCTCTGGGAGAGGCTTGACTTTTTAGCCACTGTGGGTGGTAAGTGTGTGCTCTGAAGAGTCTTTGCTCAGCCCTGGTATGAAGTGTATATTCACACTTGAATACAAGTTTTCCCAGACTCCAACATGTGGATACTCAGAACTTTTCAGCATATGCATGCAAGAATATGCACTTGCACCGGATGCACCAGGTTTGCACAGGATTTTAAAGCATAATTGCTTTTTACTTAGTAGCACAAAACTATACTAATCTACAGCATCCCCAAAAACAAAACAAAAAGAAGCAAAAACCCACCCACAAAATAGCTTTATTTCCTGCCTCCATTTCTTTACCACTATGGACATTACTCAGAGACTTGTAAGCTCATCAGTTTCTCTTTGCAGTTCATCTTAAGGCTTTCGAGCCCTACAGTCAATAACTTTCGGCTGGTACCTCAACTAAAACAGAAAATGCATGCTGAAAAAGCACTTCCTTCTTCTGTCCCATCTTCTGCTCCAAACCTTGTGTGTCTTCCTGCAAGTATGCTTCTGCATTCCAAAGACTGATATATCTTGATTTATGTATTTGTTTTTAATGCTTTTCTCTGCTGCAAACAGCAGTCCTAAGCACAAGGAGTGACTTTTCCTGTTCCACCTTACCTGACAATAACTTCTGAAACTGATAAGCCTCCTTCCATCAGTTTTCCACTGTTTTCTGATGCAAATTCATAAAACTGGAATTAAAATTCATCCTTCTGCAGTATGTGGTGGTTTTCCTCTCGACAGTTTTCTGAGTGAGAGCAGCAAGTGTGAAGGTGTTGAAAAGCAGCCTGCAGTGCTCCATGTCAGCTGTAGCTCTCTAGCAGGAAACACTGCTGTAGCAAGATCAAAAACTGACATTACCATGGTGTCCAGGGCAGTACCGCCTATTCTTTTTGTTCTGTTAGTGAACATGCTATTTTCTTGCTTCATTGCTTCATCTACAGCACACTGTCAGTGGTGACTATCATGATTTATTATAAGCGATAGTTTATCATGCTTTTCAGTGGAAAATTGGATTCCTGACAAAAAAATTTTGCTCAAAGTTTTGTCTTTGGTGTGAAAATTTCACTTTTTTTTTAATTAAAATTCATTCAAAGAATATATTTTTTTTCCTGAACCTTTTAGAAAGTATTTCTTTAGTGCAATGTTGTTAATTTTTATGGGACATAGGACAGATGTGTTTATATCTTCTGTCTCTTTTTATGGCTTACTATTATAGCACTGACTCTTGTGGTTCTTTGGAATACCATTCTGTGTGCCAAAGAATGAACAGAGGGCCAGTATCTATTTCATGGCTTTATCAGGATAAATCCTTCCTAGTGCCACTGAAAGGAAGGCAGTTTCTTTGTATATATGTCAGTCTATCCACAGGGCTTCTAGACTGGTTGAGCACTGGGACAGAGCTCCCTGGTGGAGACATGGCTTATATTGGCAGAATAATAGTAATCTTTTGCCAATATACTTCAAACTAATTTGCCATATGGCATAAACTGCATCTGGAAGAAAACTAGTTTCTGCTGACACTGCTTTTGTCAGAAGAAGAAAAAAAATTCAGCCTCTGACCAAGACAGTCATATATGACCACACACATTATGTGCAGACAAGGGCTCAGATGCAGTATCTGGTCTGACCTGGCTAGCCCTGCAAAGAGTTTTCTGCTCTTCTTGTTCCCTTGTAGTATAACTAAATAACACCATTTCCCACCCCCTATATACTTATAATTACAAAGGTACAGGCAGATTTGGTAGGTAAAGTAAGTCCCCCTACTAGTCTGTGATTTTAATGTGAATGGCTAGGTTCATCACTATGACCTGCCAGCAGAATAACAGTCTGTCTTCTTGGTGATAAGCCACAAACCCCTGGAGGCACTCCTGGCACCTTCTCAAGTGCAATCTAAGGTGCATGTCAGCACTGATTAAATGGAAGCTTTATAGAAGGCAGTTTGGACCTTGATTATTTCAGAAGTACCAGTAGTCAGGGAACTGGATCACTTGAGCTGTCAGCTGGGTGATTTAGTGCAACTCCTACAGGGAATAATGAAGGTTGTGATAAACTGCAGTGTAAGAAGCTGGTAAATAATTTTTATGGTGGAACTGTATTTGGAAACACTGAATGATGGCAGCTAGTGTCACAGATCTTATGGGAAGGTGCTTTCCAGAGTTATATATTTAAATGGACATAGTGGGTCTAAGCTGTTCTTTGAGAACTCAGCTGAAATCAATAGAGTGACTTCAGGGTTGATTTAAGAAAAGAAAATGCTATCAATAATGTTACATATTTATTGATAACATGAAACAATTAACTCCTTTGGAGAGGATGAGTAAATGTGTTTATATTAATGCTGATTTATTACTGTATTGCTTCTAGAACACAAAACAAGACTTCCAAACCCCAGCATCCACTTGTGTTTTTTTTTTATCTTCGCCTATTTATCAGTCCTTTTACCACAAAGCCCACACAAATGAGGAGACACATTTATTATGTTCTTCTTATTTCACAATGTCGAATTCAAACCTGGCAATAGTGTTTCCCAGAAGAAATACATATTTCTTTTTAACAGGTTTGTCAAATTTTATTTTCTATAGGTTATTTTAAGACCTGGCCACATTTGGACTTTTTTTTTTCTTTTCTAATTCAGAAAATTCCCTAAATTAATGTCCAGTGGAAAATTAAATTTCATATTCTAGTTGTAGGCAGAATTAGATAAATAGATTCTTACTAAAACTCATACATGAGATTCCTTTTATGCTTTCATGAGCCAACTTTCTTTGCTCTAGCAAAATTTTCAAAGTAGATAACTGCAGTCATTCTGAAATACTATTTGGTTTTGGAGTGCTATACCATGGATGCTGCACACTGGAGAGGTGCTTGTATTGACTGTAATTAGAATTTGGTTTGATGACACTCAAAGTTTCCGTACACATGGAGATAACTTCTCAAAAATCCCTCTGCACAAGTCATAGGTCTCTCTTCTCTGCTTCCCTATGCTTTGGGCACTTAGGGAGCATATGAAGCTGACATTTTACTCAGCTGGGGATTGTACTGACAGGGGTGCATGGCTGTGACATGCTGATAGATGATGGAGGACCCAATATTAGCTCAGAAGTGGTGAGAAGTGCTGCTCAAACCAGTGTGGGTATACTTGCCAGCCCCAGAAAACCTGTACACAGGTAAAAGTAATGCAGTTATCCACTGCTCTGGGTTATGCTGTCGTTCTCCATCAAGACAAATTAGTGTACTCGGAAGCAATCAGAAGTAATTACTCTTTAAGAAACAATAGGCGTCACCTTGTGGCTTCTATCTGACAGCTGAAGAACTTGTCTTCCTGTGGAAAACCCATACAGCTTAATCTTCCTGTGTCAGATCATATTTCCCTGTCTCCTTCTGGTAAATGTTTACACTGCTGCAGTAAAAGGGGCACTGCATGATCTTGGCTAACAGGGGACTCCATGTTTAGAGACAGTAATGAGATCCAGCATCTTTCAGCTATCACTCTCAAGATGAATGCAAAGAAGGTTTGCAGGTACAGAATAGCACCTCAGCAGGGGCTTGAGTGGTCCCATTCTCAGGAGTAAATCCTGGTTCCATAGAGTCAGTTCCTACTGTTACCTGAGCTAATGCTGCGGCACAACAATGATAGGAAATGAAACAATAGGAAGTTAGCACAGAGACCTGGCCCTTCCCTTGCTCTTCAGGTAAGATGCTCAATGACATTCTAAATAATTCATTTTAGGAGTGTAAATATATGCACTTGAACCCTGCTTTCCTCACCCCTACTGCTGCATTTTCATTCCCATCACCCACTTGTTATTTTTAGGTGTTTCCTCAAAGACTGAACCCTTCCTAAATGCTCCAGTGGCATCTTTGAAATCTTAATGAAATCTAAAGTCAGTGTGTGTGTCAGTCAGTGACTACATTTTACATTCTCCAGGAGGAACTGCAGGATTCATCTCAGTGAAGATGAAGCTGAAGAGTGGCAGACTGAGATCCTGGTGAGCTCCCTACTTGTAGTGATAATGAAGTGTGACTCTTTCTTAAGGCAGTAAAGTAGAGTCTAAATTTCAGATCCTGGCAAATGCTGTCATCACTAAAGCTGCCCTCAGAGGGTTGTTCCAACCTTTTGTAACTTACCTTTGTGGTTGCTTGTGGGAAAGGAAGACTAAGTAACAATAAAGTGATCTTGTGGTTAACTCAGCTAAGCAGTGCATAAGAAAATCTGTATTCAGGTCCTGGCTTTGTTTTGGATGTCCTGTGTAACTCAGTACAGTGTCTGTTCACCTTGGTTCTCCTTCCATCAGATGCAACTAAGAACATTTTCATACCATCAGAAAGTGCCTTTGAGAATATATTCGCTGACGAGAGATAAAAATACTGCATGCTATTGGGTAAAATAGAGATAGGCCAGTTAAATGCTATTAATTGGGTTTTACCCAATCTCTGAGAATTAACAGTGAGACAAGACTTCTATGGAGGGACAGTCTCTTTCGTAAGACCAGACTTTAGCTGACCTTCATTAGTCTTTTAAAAGAGACTCTCGGTAACTTTGTCATGCTTGATTTCTTCATCAGTAGGGTGGTGTAGCACTGGAATATGTCACCTAAAGTGGCTGTAAAATATCTTTGTATATTTTTAAGATGCTGTCGGACCAAGCCATGATTGATCCAATCTGGGGTTGGCAGAAGTGTTCCTGCTTTGAATGGGAAGTTGGACCAGAGATCTCCAGAAGTCGCCTCCAAACAGCATTTTTTGTGATTCTGTAATTCTAATAAGCTTTGTCCTATGTGGAAATATCAGAATTATTTTAGGCAACATCTGTATCTTTGTGCTGTGGAAGCAAACAAGTTCGGTGTTTATTATCCCTTATTACTGGTATTAAGTATTCTAACACAGGCAAACTCTTGAATAGCCTTGCTTTCCAGCTCTCTCAAGGTAAGATTAAGGATAGATATTAGAATAGGTAAATTACACACTTTTCAAATTACTTTTATATTATATCCATATATTATCTATATGGTTATGTGCCTTACTTAATACCATATTTGATAACATCATACTTATATCACTTCTGTATAACAATACTAACACAAAAAATTGCCAAGCATTAACTCTACAAACATGTTGAAAACTACAATCTAAGTAGGTAAGTGTCTTATGAGGATACTTGAGGCTGAAGTATCTTCTCTACCTGCAGACTTTTCAAACTAATACATATATGCTCTACAGAGTTAACAGCTGCTACTATTCTGCTAATGGGAAGCATTTTCTCATGTTAAAAATAAATCATTATTCACTTCTTTCTGTCTTATGTTCAAGGTCCAAATATTCCAGTCTCTGTAACAGAAAGCAGTAGAACTTAATTAGTACTTCCAAAACTCAGAATGACTTGTGTGTAAACTCCTCTAGCTATTAATGCTAAAAGCTCTCACATAAAGAACAAGAACTATAGCATAGTAAAAACATCAGGTTCTTGTTTTATGTTTTTATGTTCACAACTTGTTACTATTTCACATATATGTACTGATATAAAAAAGTGTGCATGCATATTTACAAGGATGCACAATGTAATGAACTCTGCATGGTTCTGTTAATGGGCTTTTAAATCCTGGCTTTGTCTGTGGAGGAAAATTGTTGCATTTCTGTCTGTCACTTTGTTCTGATGCAAAGAAAAAAAAAGGTATGAATGACACCTCAGGAATTAGGGAAATGAAAGATACAGAATGTCAAGGCAATGCAAGATGTTAGTTTGTCTTGGTTTATTCCACCTGTCATCTTACATACATATTAAATACCTAAATTCTCCATTCCTCCAGTTTTTGTCCTGAAGGAAAAAATATAGTAAGTGCAGTAAACAATTATTTTCCTTTGATGTTCATCTGATAATTTAAATCTGCCTTTTATACACAAAGGCCTGGCTTGTTACTCTGCATGTGTGTATGCTGGCAGAAAGTGGCAGTAACCTACCCATTCCCCACTGTTTCTGCTGGATACTGACTGAGTACCTTCAGTCTTCCCTCTGAGTTGTGTCCTCCAGAGGGTGGGAAAGAAAAGAAGCAATGGCAGCACTATTTTGGCTGATCCTCCAGGAGCTCCAGAGCCGACTGTGTAAGCTGCCTTGGCAGGAGCTCCAACACCCTGGCTCCCAAGTGGAACTAGAGTTGATTTGTTTCATCTGCATTTCAGGCTGGCAATGCTCTGCCCTTGGGACCTCACTGCCCTTTTCTCCCTCAGCCACTAGGACTCATGAAATACAGGGAAAGGCGCATGCTCTGCTGTCCTGTGACATATCAAAAGGAGAATGGCTTTCCTGGGTATGCAGGAGGGAAACACGACCATGAGAAAGGGCTGTTACAGGGCTGACCTGAGATAGAGCTACGTGCAAGGGCACATGTGGGTAATGCCACAAGTCAGGAAGAGTGCATACCATGGCTGGACTGCTCTTCATCTCATACAGCAAACCATCACTGTGGGACTGGGGAGGTCACTAAAACACAGAAGACCAAGCTGATGGTACCAAATCAAAGTAGGCTCCATTCTTTTACAGTGGATTTTTTTTTAAGGTGAATTCAATAGACTGATCCCAATTGCAAGATATAAACAGCAGTGGAGGGTTCTGTGCCAGCCAGAGCTGCCTGGATGGACTGGCTCTGGAATGATATCCACGTTACAGTTTCTGTTCCATAGGGGTCCTTGCACTGGATATAGTGCTTTATGCCACTATATCCAGAGTGTGGATTCAGCAACATAGCTAACAGCTGTCTTGTGTCATTTGCTGTCTTGTTCTCTTCCCCGGGCAGGGAGTAGTGCAGCTTGTTTCAGCAGGGAATGTCTGTCGAAATGTGTACTCTGCTCTGTGTTTATGTTGGAAAAGGAAAGATCAAAGCATGTGCTTGGAGTTAAAAATGGAAGCTGGGTGATTAGGGACCTCATCTCGTTCCCAGCCATGTGCGTATGTACATGTACTTACATGACGTACCCCTGCCCCTCGTCACTGCTGGAACCTGGGGCAGGAGACAGCAATCTGTAAACCAAGCTGTTCCGTTAGATGGGCATCAGAGGTCAGGGCTGCTTTGAAGGGAAGCGGACTTAACCTTATCTGTGACTAATTAGTTGTCTGCAAAGAGGAGACACCCAAGATCAGGTGATGATAGTGGCTTTGTCAAGGCAAGAACAAAGCCCTGTCCATCCTGGTGTCCTGTTTTAGAGAGTGCAGTACTGAAAGCATGTGAAAAGAGCATAAAAGGGGGCACTGAGACAAGAGTCCTTTTCCTGGTATGTTTTTCCAGCTTCTGGTGCTTTCTACGGAGGCACTTCCTGAACTCCAGGCTGTACCTGAACTGCTGTATGTAGTGGCTGCTGCTGGATTTCCATGAAATGAACTAGGTTTTTTTACTCCACTTACTCCTTTGGACCCTGCATCAATGACCTTCACAATCAACTACCTACTACCTAAGAAGAGCTTCTACGTTATAAGATAGGCTGAGAAAGTTGGGGCTGTTCAGCCTGGAGAAGAGAAGGTGGTGTGGAGACCTCATAGCAGCCTTCCAACATCTGAAGGGGGCCTATAGGGATGCTGGGGAGGGACTCTTCATTAGGGACTGCAGTGCTAGGACATGGGGTAACCGGTTAAAACTTAAACAGGGGAAGTTTAGATTGGACATGAGGAAGAAATTCTTTAGTGTAAGGGTGGTGAGGTACTGGAATGGGTTGCCCAGGGAAGTTGTGAATCGCTGGTGGTGTTCAAGGCCAGGTTGGACAGCCTTGGGCTGCATGGTTTAGTGGGAGGTATCCCTGCCCGTGGCAGGGGGGGCTAGAACGAGATGATCTTAAGGTCCTTTCCAACTCTTACCTATTCTATGATTCTGTTCTAAGGAGTAAAGAGTAGTTCTTCCCTGTTTGCCTTCTCCATTGCACTCCATGATAAATACCTCAATCACATCCAGTTCAGCTGTCTGCCTGCTAGGTGACTGAGTCCTTGTGTATGAAGTCTTTTCAGCTATAGAAGGCATTTAGTACTTCTGATATTGTTCCTGCTTCTCTTCACTCTACCATAGCTTTTTGAGATGGCATGACCAGAATTGCATGCAGTGCTGAGGCCATAGACACACCACCAGATATTGACATAATTGCAGAATGATGCTTTCCATTTTGTTGTCTCATCCCTTCCCATTTGTTCTGAGCATTGTGTGAGAGTTAACAAGTAGCTCTATTGTTAGGAGAGCCTTGCAGGCTCCTTCTGAAGGAAGGATGCAGATAACAGGACATGATTTATCTGTTTAATTTATGTTGGACTGTTTGATTTTGCAAAATTAACTTCCTCCATGAAGAAAGATGTCAGTTGAAATGTTCAGCTGAAAGGTGCAAGGGGAGAGTGAGAGATTAGTGTTCATAGCAGTGCAAAGCTGTGCACTTCGATCCTTCTTCATGCTTACTGATCTGCTCCATTGTGTATCTTGCCTGCAGGACTGGGAGAC
Source organism: Psilopsiagon aurifrons (assembly GCA_025447955.1). NCBI lineage: Eukaryota > Metazoa > Chordata > Aves > Psittaciformes > Psittacidae > Psilopsiagon > Psilopsiagon aurifrons. The sequence continues at coordinate 58,444 of JAOEHY010032827.1, forward strand.
TGCCTTATCCAGAAACTGCCAACCAGATTGTTTCCCTTGGATCAGGCCCTATTTCAGCAGTTATGTCCTTGGCTTTTCACATGCAAAAGAAGCACTTTATTAAAAGAAACAAGATACTTCCCAGAGTCTGACAGCTTGCATTTTAACTATCACCCTGAACAAGGGACCTCAAAACTGACCCCAGGACGTTAATTTAACTATTACAATTCCATTAGTCTAATTTGTCATGAAACATCTTTGACTAATTACCTGCATTTGTAAGTTAGTCCACATGTCATGGGATAAGAAGTCAAGCATAGTCATAGGTCACTGCTCTGGGCTGCCATCACATAACACAGACCCTAGATGAAAGGGAATTTAGAGTTGATAGGAGGAATCTAAATGACAGCTACTCAGTCAGTACAAGGCAGCCAAGGCTGTAATGTAAAAACTGGACCATTGTCTTAGAAGTGGTGTTTTGGAAAAGATGGGGCATGCCCTCATTAGCAGAATAAGGTCTAAGCAGACTGAGCATAATGCATTCCCCATAAGCATTATGGGAATCCTGAAGGTGGTAATTTGATAAATACAGGTCCCCACTAAAACCATTTGCTAAATTTGGCAGACAACAGTTAGTCTCAAACATTTATGACTAATTTAGGATGATCCCTTTTCAAAGAGACCTGATTATGTCCTGAATATTACTTAAAAAAAGCTCATTTGGGAACTGCTGTTGGTTTCTTCAAATGACAAATGTTGAAACAGAGGGAAAGACCAATTAGGAGTCTGATTAAAGGTTGCTCAAGCCTTTCACTGAGTAGTATGTTTGGATTCAGTTCCCTATTACTTGTTGGAAATCTGCCCATGAATTTATAGTGAGAGCAGCAGCATGCTGCGTGCCACAAACACCTCTTTCTCTTAGATTTAGGCAACTGTAAACTTCTCTTCATTTCTCTTGTTCCAGTGCCTATGCCATTCCCCTGGAGACGAGATGAGAAGAAGTATGTGGTATGTGATTAATGGAGGACAAAGAATTCAGAAAATTTCCTCTTCTTTTTTTCTTTCTGTTTCCCTCTTCACTGAGAGAGGAGGTGCAGAGGGATGTGGCCAAGAGCGATTCCCCCCCATCAATATACAGTGTCATCGTCACATGTCTAGCTGCTGGTGCTGATTGTGAGGGGTAATTAAATCCCTTCCTGCCCCCCAGCCCTCTGTCTCTTAGCTGATCTTTACAGACAGCAAATGCAATTTAATCCTTCACTTCTTTCACTCATTTGATCAATACAAAGGGCCAGCAACAGCACAGCTATACTGGTCAGGCCAGCCCTACCTTTGTACTCTCTAAGTATGGGCTCTGTTCAAGCTATAAATCACAGCTACTCTAAATTATAGAGGCTGCCAACACATCAGAGGGCTGGAGTGGGAGCTCCCTGTGATCACAGCAGGGAGGGGAGGATACAGAAGGCCCTGACCAAGCTGTCTTTTCTGTACTCAGGATCTTTATTCAGACAGCAAGGAAGAGAATGCTTCTGCAAGTCTCTGTGCTCCTCTTGTAGGCATAAGCCTGCCATACTGGCTCAGCTGTGTTCTGGTTTTCACTGCTGACCTCCAGAAAAAAATGAAATCCTCTTTCTACAGACCACAAGGCAGTCACTGAGATTAGCAAGAAACTTTCCTTGATGGTGTATTACTGCAGACTTTATACCTGCAGATACTCTTTTCCAGCACCCCTGTGGGGAGACAGGATTCATTGATTTGTATTTTCCCCTTGTCACCAGCCAGCACTGTGAGTGCTCTGTCCTTTGTGAGGGGGAGCAACAGCGTCACCATGCTGCCCCCAACTCCTGCCACACAGCAGCAACAGCCATGCTCACCACTCGGTGGTGTGAACACAATGGCACTTCTTTCCTTCATCTGTAGAAGTTCACCTGTCATTTTCTATCAGTATTCCTTCAAATCTTTAAAGATAAACAGATCTTCAGGTTTACCAAATCTTTAGCCTTTCTGCAACAGGCACAAGGTATCTATCAGTCTGCAATGAAAAATCACAGACAATCCATCCTTTCAATCTCTTGCTTTTATCCTAAGCTGATAAAGGAGGCCCCGTGCTTGTCAGCTTTGCATTCTTGGTGTGTGCAGTGTAGCTGAGTATTGCAGATTAAAGGTGAGCAGCTGAACAGGGAAAAAAAGCAGTAGCAAAGCAGCTGTTTAATGAGATAGAGGGGCTTTCCTCTTGAAAACTGCTTACCCACATCTTGCCTCTTAGTAATTGCAGAGTATTTTCTTTATGGAGAATGCTAGCACTGTTTTCCAAATTTAATATATTTTGCCCTTTTTTGGGATCATCTTTCTCCTTGGTAGCATTAAATCATTTTTTACAAAATTGTAAGTGTCCCATTATATATTTTTTTCAAACTGCTGATTTCTGTCTTGTGCATCTTTTATTTTACAATCACGACCAAGTTTAAGTGTGCTCAGGAGACACAGCTTAGTTAGTCTCAGTCTGTACCTAACTTTGAGCCCTTGCAGTTTCAGGTTTGAAAACTTCTTTCCAGCCAAGCCTGTCTCAAGGTGTAACAAAACCTCTAACATTGCAAATACAGATATTGTCAAACTGACTTACAATGTCAGGTTGTGATGTGCTGACAGTTAGAACCAAATCTTGGAAATACTAGCTTCTTGGCAGCTGTTTCAGCCTACTCATATCACTTGCTGCCTTTCTTTCTGCTAGACTTACTTTCACTTTTGCAAACTCCTCTCTGTGCCTTGCTCCATTTTTCAGGTAGATGTTTCACCTCCTTGTACCCCTAAGAGTCTCAGGTGGGCCAGCTTCACCACTGGGCCTCATGACTCTGTCAGAGGTGTTATTTGCTGGCATTCACTTCCTGAAAGGGACCTAAGAATCCATCAGTACAAAATCTGCACAAGCTTATGAGGGCCAGAGGAGCTAAGAAAGATCATTGGAAAATAGCTAATGTATGTGTGTTGCCAGCATACATACTACTGTCTTTGCTGGTCTCTGGAGAGGTGCATAGATGTCATTGTTTATATATATATAAATGATAACAGGGGGCTTCTCAAATGGCAGGATCCTGGGGTGGGATAGGAAGGGTTTTCTGTGAGGCAGGGCTTCTCAAATGGCAGATGCTTAGGGTCACAGTCTGGAGAAGATAGATGCCCTAACTTGAAGAGTATTGCCAAATCTGGGGCAGGAAATTATACTGGGTTTGAGATGTGGGACCGAAGAGAGAGAATGTGCCTCACAAGCGACTGAAGGAATTTTTTTTGGAGACTCAGAGTACTGAAGTAACTTATTTCACATGACTGCCCCTCCCCCATCCCATGCACATGACTGAATGCAACAGTCATTCTGGCTGATGAAAATGTGGTAGCTCTATTATCTGCCCCACCTTTATCTTCTTGTCTTTTTGCTTGTCCATACAGTATCATATACACTATGGCATCATAATTAAAATAGGTGATTATGCAGATGCAAATGGATCCCGAAGGACACCTAGCACGTGGACATAACACCACAGGCAAGTTTTAACTGATTATGCAGCTATAAAGAAGTTTCTTCTTTTTAAAATTAAAAACATTTAATCTCTTTTTCCTTCTTTTTTAATTCTAACAGCTTAACATTTTCCTCTCTGGCTAAAATCTGACATGAAAGAGAGGAAGCTCAGGCTTAACATGGAGTACCTTAAGGAAGCGCAGGCTGTAGCTTTCTGGGTTTAGAAAGCTCTGAAGAGCACATGATCTTTCCTCCCATTTACAACACCCCTCCCCGCTGCATGCAGAGTGCAAACCCTGTATGCGTTTGGCTTCCAGATCTGTGACTCCACCCTCCTTTTTATAAACTGTGAATTTTCTCCCTTCCAAAGCACAGATTTTACCCCCTCCCATGCCCCCTGGAAAGTTTTGCCCTGCAAATGCCCTGGGTTTTCAAATCATATGGAAACTCCTTGGCTTATTCTGTTCCTGTACTGCTACCTCCACGGTTTCTATGTGGCCTCTGCTAATGAGTAGTGCTTGTGGCCTGAAAGGATGGTTTTCTTTGCATTTCCAGTGAAAAGTGTTTGTGTGTACAAGGACTGTAGCCTTCTTGCTAGCACTGTTTCTTGTTAGGTAGTAGAGAAGAGATACCATTTTTTTTCCCTCTCCATCATCAGCCTGATCAGTATCTGAAGAGGGGCTATAAGGAGGCTGGGGAGGGACTCTTCATTAGGGACTGTAGTGATAGGACAAGGGGTAATGGGTTTGAACTTAATAGAGGGAAGTTTAGATTGGATATAAGAAGGAATTCTTAACTGTAAGGGTGGTGAGGCACTGGAATGGGCTGCACAGGGAAGTTGTGAATGCTCCATCCCTGGTGGTGTTTGAGGCCAGGTTAGACAGAGCCTTGGGTGGCATAGTTTAGTGTGAGGTGTTGCTGCCCATGGCAGGGGGATTAGAACTAGATGATTTTAAGGTCCTTTCCAACCCTAACTATTCTATGATTCTATAATTATTACCAGCAAGTGATGCCAATACTGTTTGTGTTTCCATGGTACCCCCTCTTTATTCTCAGTAGCACCTTTATGATAGTATTGCCTTTCTAAGATGCAATCTTGTAAACCTTCACTCCAGCTAATCCAACCTCTTTTGGCGTCTTTCCCAAAGGTCTAGAGTTCTAAGGGGAACACTGAGAGAGATTTTCCCTTGATATCCATGGATCCAGAATTTCTTCCTTACTTACCTATAGGGCTGCTCATCCCTCTTCACTGCTACCAGCAATGAGGGTCAAATGCTACTTGAAGAATATAATCATTTTTAAGGGAAATAAGAAAGAAAATAACGAATCTAGACCACAGCTGTCTGCATTTCCTATCTGAAGGTACAAATCAGGTGGAGCTGCTCTGATGCTTGTGCTGCTGATTAAAGACTAGCATGTTATGTAAAGAGCAATACATAGTTTTCTTTATGTGAAAGAGAGATCCTGCAGTGAAGCAGGAGGTACCATGCTTGTGGCCGGATCATGGATAAGATGGTGTCTGAAACAGAGACTATATGGACAGCATCTCCAACAGCATTCCCCAGAGCAGCATCAAAAACTGTGGCACGCCATAGCAGAAGTTTTCTACTGCATTACGTGCTGAAAAGCAACTGGTTTCTACTCTAAGACACTAATCAAAGTCGCCCCTTCATTACTGAATGCACTGCATTCACTATGCTGTTGGCGAAAGGTCTTGCTCTGCTCCTGTGTGTTCAGGGAAAAAAAGACAACCAATGAAATAAAATATAAGGAGAAGAAGTCCTTTGGCCAACCATCTGTTGCAGCACAGGCTGTGGACACCATGCAGATGCAAATGTTCGGATGCATTTTGCAGGTGTGCCCTGTGACCCATTTTTCCATGGAGAAATTCACTGGGAAAATAGATTGCACTAGACTGTTCCTGCAACTGCAGTTAATCGTGCGTTTTCTGTATTACTGCTACAGGATTAACACAAACATTGCTCCTATTTTCAGGCTTATCAAAGGCAGCAGCACATCTCTCTAATCTCCTATTTCCCTGCTCTCTTTAAAGTGTCTAAATGAATGGAGCACTGATGAGCAGGGATGTGGTGCCAGCAGGGATGGTGTCATTTAATGCCTTGCTATTTATGCTATTTAATGCCTGTGTGCCTTTATGTGTCCTGGGTGACTTGCTAACCATCTGGCACCCTCCACCCTTTCATAGGACATACAGAGGTGTAGACAGTACCTTCATTTGTCTCTAGTCCAGAGAGTGACCAGCAGCAATAAAACAGTACAGTTCTGATGTACGTGCTCCTACACAGCCTGCACCTGCTGTCACTGAAGGATGCAGCTTGGAGGCCACAGTTTGGTGACTCTTGACACCAGGAGGTTTGGATTTTAATGAGCTAAGGGCACATACCTGTATTTATATTAAGCTGGCCGGCACATGCAACCTGGATTTTTCTTCCAACTGTAAAAAGCCTAAGGATAGATGATCTGCCCTAGCACCTGTTTGTACACAGTTAACTTGTCAAATGGTTTCAGACAAGCTGGAATCAGCAGAATTATGTATGCCACATTAGCTCCTTGTCCTGGGAGTCCTGCAGCTGGATTTACTGTATCACTGACTCACAGGCTGAATGTTTAGCTTTATACTTTCACAAACAAATACTTGGGTTGTGTCCTCCAACCTTCTAGAAAGTGGGCTGAGATCCACCCTACTGCTTGCACACCACTGTCAGCTGGCATTAACTTTCAGTCATTTTCTCCTTTGAGGCCAGATTGTAGTCAGTGACCTAGAAGTAAAATATTCTGTATTTTGTTAGCAAGCGGTCCCTGGCGATGTACAGTCTAAATTGGGATGTTTTCTCAGTGAGTTCTTTTGTGTATCTTCCTGTGGCAATTGTACTGTAATTACCAATAATCCTCTTTCTGGTAGCAGAATTTATTAATTGCTGTCCACTTTCTCCTATGTATTTCTGCTCAGATCACAGTGAAATAAGGACTTTGTTTAGTTTGTGAAGGGGCCATGATATCCTCTGGTAAAGCATTAGTTTTCTATATGATATTCTCAGAGATTATATTATGGATTCACCAATATTTCTGCAAGGAGGGCAAACTGGAATCTGTGTTTGACTTGCTGCACTGCTTATTAGCAGTAAGGCTGTGGGATCTGACCCTGAAAATGCTCACGGCTGTGAGAATATTTGCAGTAGTAAGGACTAGTCATGTGTAGAAGCATTTTCACAATCACCCTTCATTATTATGGGATCACTTGTGGATGGTGCCGATAGTCTGCTGGGAGGTGCTGGATGCCCTTTTCAGTGCTATTGCTGCAGGTTCATTTTATTCAGCATTTTGAGGAAGCAGCCAGCTCACGTAACTTTAATGCAGGCTGTTAATGTGAGTAAGTTATATCTCCACAGTTTTTTGTGTTCCTATTCAAGGTCAGATCCAGTTGGTCACTCTGTGGCGGTATCTAATGAATTGCCAGCATCCCAGAAAGTATACAATTTGAGATTAGAAGCAGCACCAGCTTATTACCATGACAGTCAATTGCAAATGGAAGCACAGTGGAAGCAAGGGCAAGGTAATGTAACATGTGAGTGGAATAGCACTCAATCTGTGTATTATGAAATTGTCATTCTGTGCCACTGTTCAGCATAAATGGACTAATCTTCAGTTTGAAAATGAGTAGAGCTTGACTGCTAAAGAATAGGTCATTTGGCTTCTGGCAGCAGCAGAAGATGCTGTAGTATTAGCTGTAAGAACTCATGCATTCTTGGTAAGGAGATAAAAATTATTAAATAGCACTGCTTGCTTCTCTATCTTCTAAGGTAATTCATATTTGGACTCAGATTCATCTAAGCATTTGCATAATTCCTCAGGCCATTTCTATTCAGCCATGCATTTCAGCTTGTGCTTAAATTCAAGCAAGTGCTGAAGTCCTTTTCCATTCCTGGGGCTTCAGCCTTGCTGAACAAGGTCTTGGCCATTAGTTTATAATGTTTCAGTAGCTTCTGAGATTTCTATGCTGTAGCAAATGGAAGATTGCTGTATTTTTTATATTATGGGCTGAATTTCTTTAATGACTCAGGTTAATGGCGAAGAACTTGGGGCCCTGGAGAGGCTCATTTTCAATGGAGTCTTTGGTTGGAAATTCAAGAGCCAGAGAACTGGGTTCATGTCTCCCAGAGCTTCATGGACTCTGCAAAACTGGCAGTCACACTGACTGCCTCCCTTCCACCGGCTTCATCCTCAAAAGGGATGAGTAGAGCCAAGGGGAAGGTTTTGTTGGGATCTCTGGGACGTGGAATTCTTTAGGCCAAATTCCGATCTGATTAATGCCTTATGATTCCAGAGTAACTTCTTAACTTTGGTAGGCTTGTGCCAGGTGGTAGACATTGTTGAGGCAAATTGTAGTTTAAAAAAAGCAACTCTGAAGAATTGCATTACCATATGTATTTCTATTCAAATTCAGATGCTGAAGAACCTTGAGATGCTGATTTTTTTGTTTTCTGGGGACGGAAAGTTCAAAACCTATTGCCTGGCATTATTAAGCTTTTGTGTGTCAGTTCAGTTTAGTATCAGAACATGTCAGCCAATACAGTTCCACTGCTTCATGAAGGCATGTGTGGGAATTGGAAATTTTTCAATTGGTATTGACCCCAATCTGAAATTAAATGTTAGGTTATGGCTTTTTGAAGAAAATGCAATAAAACAATTGACT
>JAOEHY010032828.1:0-13164 GCA_025447955.1 Psilopsiagon aurifrons
GATGGGATGGGATGTGATGGGATGGGATGGGGTGGGATGGGATGGAAGTCTTAGTCATCTGCCACCTCCTTTCTCAGAAGTAGGACAAGATGCTGAACCCTCAGGGCTTCCTGTGGTCACGTTTTCAGAGGCATTCATGCAACTCTGGGTCCTTCCCTGGAATGAATGGCCACTTTTTGTGAATGACCATTTACAGTGACCAAGGAGGAAGTCCTCAGCCAGGGCAGATAGCTGAGGGTGGCTCAGATTCAAGCACGCTTGGTCCCCACCAGAGGTTGTCCAGTTCTCCCATATCTCCAACTGATGAAGCTGTGTAATGACGGAGCACACAACTGTACCGCAATTGAGTTGCCCCGTGGACTAAGGCACCAATGTCAAGAGTTGACCAGCTGCATATTTGGAGATGCCCCAGTGCTGAGCATTTGCTTCCAAAGATCCAGCAGGTTGCAATATGGGAATAGAAACCCTGGCTTGCCTTGCAGGGATACAGCAGGGATAGAAGTACTGGTGGCTGCTGGTGTGGAGGAGGATGGAGGTCTCCATGCCCAGTGCTGCCCGCATCGCTGAGCAGTGTTATTGTGGCACACTTCTCCAAGGGAAGCAGGTTATGAAAGAGAGGAGCCGCTAAGTCCCCTTCACTTAGCTGGCACTCCTGTTGCATCGGCTTTTTGCTCCTGATTCCTTTCCTGCTGAAGGAAACAAGAGCGTTTTGTTGGGTTTTCTTTTCTCTTGCATCTCTGGTGATCCCAGGAACGTGTTTCATTCCCAGCCACGTGGCCTGCACCACCTCCAGGCTCCAAAGCAATCGAAAACTGCATGTAAAGAAGGTTGGAAACTGTGGCCTTCCAGAAATGAAACTCCTTGGAGCTGTCCTGATGGGCTTTGAGTGCAGTCTGATTTCACGTGAGCATGGGAGGCTCTTGGGGTTCACTCCCAGGGTATCACTGCTGTAGGTCCGTGCTCAGAAGCAGTGCTGGCGCCCAAAATCAGCTCTGTGGCCCCTCCAAAATGGCTGTGGGAGAGGAGTGAGAGCTGCACCTGGTCCTGCTGTGTTCGTTCCTCTCATATCCATGTCTGCCAGCAGTGCCTGGAGCCAGCTTCACTGCAGTGGAATTACTGATGGAGAAACAGTGATGCTGCTGCTGTCTCTCCACCTTGGGATGATGCTGGTGGAGATCCCTCTGCATGCTCTCCCTAAGCTGCAGGGCCAGGACACGGAAGGGATGAGCAAAGAGCATTCTCCTGGTGGACTAAGTTTTCAGACACAACAGGTTTGTTAACGTGAGAGCCCACCTGGCTCCCAGAAATGGGTCTGATTTAGGATGAGACAGGAAGGCCCCCAGCTCCAGTGGAGGCAGCCCATGACCATGTCCAGTTCAGCTGGTGGCTTGTAGGCTGCTCAAAGGGCTGATTGCAGGACACGGAGATGGGTGAGGATACCTCTAGGTCAGATGGAAATCAACTGGAAATGAACAGTGCTGAGCTTGAAGTGGGCTGATGTTAGGGCCAGACTGGAACTGGTATTGCCTCAGCCTATACAAATCTACCAAGAAATCATGGAACTGGGCCAAATGGAGCAGAATTCATCCGGGAAAGTAAAGTTCAGAGCCATAATTGGACCTGTTTCAGAGCTCTTTGGGAGTGAAGCATTTCCATGTTTCCTTTTGAAGTGGATGTTTTGAAATCTCAATATCTTCCTGCTTTATGTGATTGCAGAAAATCCCTTAAAGGAAGGTTCAGAATAGACACAGAAACTCAGAATTACCTAAAATAATGAGTGCAGGATTGTGTTTTTATTCCAGGTTAGGTTGGATGGGGCTTGGAGCAATCTGTTCTATTGGGAAGTGTCCCTGCCCATGGCAGGGGTTGGAGTCGGATGAGCTTTGAGGTCCCTTCCAACCCGAACCATTCCACATTTGTATGGTGGCGATGGCCCTACAACCCCTCCTCAGGTCCAGGAGGGTGCTGAGCAGTGGTGCCAGCTCCCAGTGCAGCTCTGGTGCACGGGCAGCGGGTTTGAGTGCAGGTTTTTCCCGGGGTTGTGCAAGGCAAAGGCTATAAATACTGCATCGCTTCCTGTGCGGCGTGGGGAGGAAGCTGCTCCCCCAGCGAGCAGCGTCCTCGGGGTGCAGGCAGCTGCCTGTGGCATGGGGTCTGATGGTTGCCACATTGTGCACACCTCGCCTCTTCCCCAGGCAGGGACTGACTGCTCCCATCCGGAGCCGACCCCTGGTGCTCCACGTCAGACTGGCTGCACTGAGGTGTCTGTAGAAAGCAGAGCATGGGGAAGCCATGGTGGGTTTTCCATGGGCCAAGGCAGGAGGAGAAGGGTGAGGTGCATCCCGATGCGGGTGCTAGGAGCCAACCCCAACCGGTGGGGTTCTGCTGGGGACAGACCCAACCACTTTCCGACCGAAGCCTGTTTGGTGAGAAGATGCTGCTTTGAATGGCACAGGGACTCCTGGAGAAGAGGGTTTGGAGTGGCTCCAAGGGGTTTGCACCCACTGAGATCTCCACAGAGAAAGGGACACCTCTCACTGTGCCACCATTCCCCTGGCTCTGCTGCCCAGCTCCTGCCGGCAGCAGAGCTCCAAGAGAGGAAAGGAAGATGTGGCAAGGTGATTGTACCCAACCTGTAAGCAGGTGATGGAAAACACCTATGGAGACACCCACAGACCACCCAGTGCTTTCCTCGCCAGCCTCAAGGCTGATGGAGGTTCTCTGGGGCCACACTTATGGTATTCCTAGGGAATAAGCCACCCTCCTCCCCTCTCCCAGCTGGATCACCAGCAAGGTGAGGCTCATCAGCTTGGATGGGCATGGTCCATTTCCCTCTGGATGGGGCCTTGACCAACCTTATCTAGTGAAATGTGTCCCTGTCCGTGGCAAGAGGTTTCACCTCCCTCCTAAACTGGGGTCCAATGCTGATCCTGGTATTCCAAGCGTAGCCTCAAGTAGGGCCGATAACTTCCCTCAGCCCATGCTATGGTTCATCTACTGCACTCCATATCTGCAAGAGCTCACTGATGGTTTCTGCTGCATGAGGCAGAGCCGGAAGGAGAAGGAAGCCCCAAGCCCATATTGCATGTCATTCTCTGAGGAACTTGCCTGAGGTTTTGTATTTGGGAAGCCCCAGGGCTTAAATTGAGAACAGAATTGGTGCTCGTGCAAGTTCTGATCCCCGAGGAAGCTCCATCTGCAGGAGATGCCAAGCTCAATCTCAGCTGTCACTGAAGAAAAAGGGTCTTGGGTTGGATTCACTTGGACAGAAACGTAACCTCTTCAGGCTCAAGCACAGATGGCAAAGAATATCAACCCCGTTTCCCTGCAACTTTTAATAGTGATGTTTGAAATGATCTTTAAGCAAATCTGATGCTATCAGATGGACTCGAGATTTTTGTTTGACTGGAAGTGGCAGCACTGTGTTTGCGGTTCAGAACCAGACTGACATGGGCCTGGGGACCAGGAGGAGTGGGGGGAAGGAAACTGACAGCTTTTGGAGATGGAAAACCTGCCAAAATTGACAGAATGTTTCTGAATTGTACATGCTGCATTTCCTGAGACAAGTGAACTCGGGGAACTAGCACAGTGAGAGAAAACGCTCTTCCATGGCATGGTCCCCATGGCAAGAAGGTCCCTGTGCTGAGGCTTCCAGCATGGCTCTGCCCCATTGCATTTGCCCGTGAAGTGCCCACCATGAAGGGACCAATGTATAGGATGGGGATAGGAGCAGGGGAGGTGTAAGAAAACCCTCCTGAAGCCTTCGACCGACTGAAAAGCTGATGGGCCAGGAGGGCAGCTTGAGTTTCTCCTTGGATTTTGTCAAGATCAGGATGTGAGCCCAAGAACTTGCTTTGATAAACCCTTGACAACTTGCTTTGAGCAAAAGAGACCTCTGGGTCCCTCCTGCCACATTCCACAGCCCAAGTGGTCCAGGAAACCCTTGCCTGGGCAGATCCATGTTCATCTCCTCAGGCTCTGGGTGCATCCATGCCACCCCTGTCAATTGGAAATGCTTCCAGAAGCTCTGCTTCTTCATCCACTGCTATGCAAAGGATGTGCTGTGGATCGTGCTGCTCTGCAGGCTGCCTGCTGCTCTGCCTCCTGGGGATGGACCCTCTGGGAGATGAGGACTCTGGTGCAGATTCTGCCTCCTCCCTGTGTCAGAGGGCACTTTGCAAGAGGAAAACCACGTTTGTTCTGCCATGGAAAAGTACAGCTTGCATTACACCAAAGACACAGGGAAGAGAAGGAACAGGGAGTGCAGGCAGGGAGGGGGGGAACTGTCCCTCACTGGGATCTCTTTCATGTGTCCACTTCACCTGGCAGGAGCTGATCTAAGCTTCTGTGACCTTCGAGGGCTCCTGCCCTTGCTGGTATGATCCTGCTTTCCTCTGTGCCAGCGCTGGCTGAGATAATGCAGGGGAAATAACCTTGAGTTCATCCAAACCAGCCCCATGCAATGGTTGTTTGCACAGTCGGAGTCAGTGCCCTTCTGCATGGGAAGGGACCATATCCCAGGGGCTGCGGAAGGCTGGGTCCTGCCTTGTCCAAATTAGAGGTGTTTAAATTGCCAGAGGACTGAGTGTATGGTGCTGAAGGGAAGGGGAAGCAATCAGTCCACAAATCCACCAGGATCTAGTAGCAGCGATCCAAATGATTCCTGACCCCAGCCCAGCTTCCAGTGCTATGAGCTGATGTTGCTTCACCTGCCATGTACCTGCCTTGAAGGTAGATCTCTTTGCTATCTCTTGCTTGGTTATTAATGAAGATCAGGGTCCTGGGAAGCCTGGTGCCTGCTGGGGTGCGGAGGCAGTTCCACCCGGATGTCTCAGGAACTGCTTGTCCTGGCCATGCACGCCGGCAGATCTGGGATCGGGCTCTGCTGATTCTGCTCCGAGGAACAGGAGGGAAGGAAGCAATTTCTGTAAATTTAGTAAGAAAGTCCTTCAGCCTAATTGCTGGAAGTGGCTGGGGAAGCTGACGGGCTATAATCAGCATCATGACTTTCTTCCTGCCCATCCACAATGCCAAAGCTCCTCCTCAGCGCAGCTCGGGTGCAGCCTGGTGCAAAGAGACAGCAGCCCTCACCCGCAGCTCAATCCCACCGGGCAGGAGCAGCACAGCTCTGTCTGGCATCCTGATTGCCTGATGGGGAGCAAGACACAGAGCAAAGGTCTAGCTCCTTCCTGAGCTGCAGGCTGGGCAGGATTGGGGATCAGAGGGGATCAGCCTCCATCTCTGGTGGAATCTCTGATAAAGGCTCTAACTTCATTCAGTTCAACTAGTGGCAGCTATGTGCAGCTCCAGGTGAACACCAGGAAGATCTCCAAGTACTCATGCATGGCTCAGATACAGCCTGCTGTGAAGAAAAAGGTTTAGCCCCTTAGGGGCAGGATCCCATTAAGATGGAATTCATTCTGATGCTTGTAACCAGCACAGGCAAATGTAATTCCCCTAAATGGGAATGAAAAGCTTTGGGCCTGGCTGAGCTGAAGAATGAGATTGCATATAGACCGAGAGCCAGTGAGGACTCATTCAGAACCTCCCAGGGCCAGTGGGATCCTTGTCTTGGCTGTAATGAGAGCTGGATTGCACCTTGCTCAGCATCCGACAATTCTGAATACAAAGCAACACCCAGTGTTGGGTTGTTAGTGAACTGTGGCCAGCCTGTGGCCATGGTGAACGTGAAAAGGCTGAGCCACAAGGAAGTATCTAAAAGATTGTGCATGAGGGATCATGGCTGGGAGGAAGATGGACCAGATGTGGTGAGGGAGACCTGGCTCTTCCCAGTGAACACAGGCTGCAGGGCACAGCACGGGGGTTACAAGAGCATGGCATGTCAGAAGAGAGTGCTTGGGAGTCTGGACAGAAACATCCATCCCATGGATGGTTACGCTGCAAAACATCCCCTGACTGGCATCCTGCAGTGGTCCAAGATGTCCTAGCAGCAGTTGGGATCGGTGGCAGCGATGGGGCAGTCAGGCAGGAGCCACCTCTGGTTCCTCCCCATCACAGCTGGTGTCCCTAGGTAGTGACCCTGATGCTCCCGCACCTCTGTGACCCAACCAAACAACAAAGATGGTAAGCAGGAAAGGACTGTGCTTTGCAGGATGGATCTGATACTTTCCCCCTTATTTTTTCTCCAGCCATTTGTCAGGGCTGAGATGCCTTTTCACAGTTGTCATACAGGACACTTCTCTTCAAGCTGCAGAGGAACCAATGGGTGCCACCTGCTAGGGACAGATCCATATGTCCCTGGGCCAGTTGGTTGGTTGATGTTTAAGGATGGTCTTTGTGCTGTGCTCCAGGCATGTCTCTGTATTGCAGTGTCTTGTCCTAAGGGCCAGAGACCAGCTGTGTGCCTGGGCAGATGTGGCCCAGGGCTGAATGACTCCCTGGATGACTCTGCTGTGACATTAAGCCAAGATGTGAAGGATCTGTCCTCGGGTAACAGCAGATGGGTTAAGCAATGCCCTGTTGTGACCATCTGACTTGAGGCCTGCTATGGACTGGCTTGGACAAGTAAGTGCCAGAGGAGACGTGGATTCCCAAGTTGCATGGTTGTGCATCAGATGGTTACTTCAGTGCCACAGTGAGGATGCTTCTTTTGAAGAGCTCATAGAACCAGTGGTGGCATCAGGCAGCCCTGCTCCTTGGTGGCTCCAGATGACCAACACAGGCAGGAAAGCCAGCGTTTCCATGCCATGCTCCAAACAGCAGCCACCCTCGCCTTCAAGCGTCCTCAGAAGCAGCTCACCCTGTACCACTGCTGCTTTGCAGAGCTCCTGGGCCCACATCCATCACCTTTGCTGCACAGTGTGGTGGGATGGAGGCAGTTGCATTCCCACCTACCCACACATGCTGCTTAGCCCAGTGGTGGGGATTCAGAGGGGCTGAATCCATCCCTTCTGTGGTTTGGAAGGTGGGTTTAGCCATAAAACCCTTCTTCCATAGAAGAGCCCTGGCTGCAGGGGGATCTCTTAGCTCTTCTGCAATGATGATGAGCAGGCGATGCAGATGCCTCTGCACGCTGGTATCCGTGTGCTAGCCCAAGCAAAAGCAGAGCAGGAGGAGAAAGAGCTGGGAGTCGGTAGGATTTATCTCATTGTGTCCAACTAGGGCAGAGTGCAGGAGGGAGCGGTCACGTTTCCCTGTGCTGGGTGTATTCTCCTTCTTCCCTTACAGAAATGAGGACCTGTTTTTCACTACAGCCCTGGTACTGTGATATGCAGGCTTTAGAGGTGCTGGGGGCCCAGAGCCACATGGCTCTAAGCTCCATGAGATGAACATCACTGCTCCTTTCTCTTTCAATGCTGTCTGAAGGGATGCGGCAGCTCCGGTGCTGTCTGCAGAGCGAGGACCGGACCTGCAGGATCCTCCTGCTGCAGCTGGTGGAGGGCTCACTGTGACATGGTCTTGCTGCTGGGAGCATGCTGCCAGAGAGTACGTGTGCTGTGTGCTCCAAGCAGCTCGGGCAGTCTCATGTGCGTTGGTTTGTGTTTGCAAGTTGGGTTATTTTCCTGCTGTTCCCTTTGGGCCAGTTGGTGCTTGTGTGTTAGATGTGATAGGCAGAGATTTCCAAGCCCTCTACAGTCAGGGCCAGTGTTATCCATGGGAAAAGACTGCAGGAGGATGGGTAAGGCAACTGTTGCTCCCTGCCTTCCAAGGGAGGGCTCATCTCATTGCCCCCCCCCACCACTGTAGAGTGGAGCTGCTGCACACTTGTCCCATGGGCACATCCATGCTGCGGCAGCTCAGCTCTCAGGGAAGGCAGGGAGTGTTTTCCTGTCTGGGTTTGGGGAGGGCAGAGGTGATGTTTGGTTCTGGGAACCATGAGGTGCCTCCTGTCCAGTTGGCCCTGTCCCTTTGGCAAGTGCTGGGGGAAAATGGTCGAGCTTACAGAATGTGCTCTTCTTCCTGGGTCACAGAACCCCTAATTCAGCTGCAGGAAACAGTTGCCTCCTGCGCAGCAGAGGCAATAGGCATCCAGTGCCCAGAGGGGTGTTTGAAGCCCTAATTGAAGCCCAGCTCTGCTGGTCCAGCTTCCTGGAAGAGGGCTGCCACAAGTGCAGAAACGAGGATGCTCCCTTCCCCCTGCACCCTGCCAATGGAGCCCTGCCGAGGGGAGCACAAACCCATTGTGGCAGCTTAGACCCTCTGCCCAAGCATGGGCAGCAGCACACCAGAGGGAATGGGAAGGGAGCAGGGAACTGCAGCAAAGCGATGTGATGGAATACTTCATGGTATGAGTCCTATGCTGTCCCTGCTGCGCTGTGCCCGCATACATCTCTGTGACACCGTGGGCATTTGGTGAAGCACAGAGGGTGACTGCGAGCAATCAGCTCCCAGATACTTGTTTAAGATCAGATCCTTTTTGCAGTCCCTTTAGAAGGAGCTCCACTGGAGCAGGGTCTTGTGTCCCTGCAGGTCCCAGCTTCCCTGTAGATGACTGCCCTAAAGGCTCAACTCTACAACTCTCTGATCTCAAGGGGATTTTTGTTCTAAATGGCTCCAGGCCATTTTTGGGACATGCTGTTGTGAGCAAGGGTGAGGATGGGAACACCCAGCTCTTCCTCTCAGCTCTCCTTAGGTGCCTGTAGATGGGTGATGGATCATTAAGGTCACGAGCTGATCTGGAACACACAGAGTGGTTCTGCCATTGCTAGAGCGTGAGTTCACATCTGAGCCACGGAAACACAGAGGAATTAGCTGTAAATATACAGTGGAAACCAAGGGAACCTGTAATTAAATGTGAAGAGTTGTAATTAATGCTGCCTATATGAGTACCTCAGCTTCTTGTGGAATCCAGACATTCCCTGCCGCTCCCTGTTTCCACAGGGCAGGCGGAGAGGGCAGCGGGCAGTGAACGGACAGCAGCAGTGCTCACACCCACTGTGGTCCAGCAGGGACACGTGTGACAACAACCTGTTTGTACACTGGTCCTTGGGACGTTTCCGGGTTTCGTCTGCTCCTACTAAGCCATGGGGATATGGGGAATGGGTGTGCTGGGCTCTGCCAGAGAGCAGATCTGGACTCTGAGCCAGGAGGTAGAGCTGTGATGGGTAAAAGGCATCAGGAGGGGTCAAATGATCTCCTCCCCTCTGGTGCTGTGTGAGGGGTTTGTTCCAGGGGAACACACTCAAGATCAGCTGCAGGAAGGAGCTGTGCTTTGATGCTGCCTCTATCAGCTTCCTCATGCATACGTGTTGCTTTGCAGTTGGCCTGTGAAGTGCTGGGGAAGAGGGAAGCCCTGAATGGGTGCTAAGGGCTGGATGAGACTTTAGTGCAGTCACTTGGAAACCAGCGGTAACCCAGGCTGTAAAACTGTAGTTATGAATGTGGGTAAATAGCGCAGCTCCACCTGGGATAACAAGGTCTGCAAGAGGAAGGTGACTGGCTCCTTCTCACCCAACAAATCAAGGATGGCACCTTCTCCACCCTCCACAGGACCCAGGCATCCTGGTGGCCAGTTCTGCATCACAGTCATGGGATGCACTTAGTTCTTACACAGGTTGATTTTAGGGAGGCATATTAAGCTCTGCATGAAACTCCATGATCCTTGTCCTTATTGTTGGTGCTGGGCTCTGTGTAAACCCAGCATGCTTGTGCCTTTTTCCTCTCCTGTTAAGGTGGAAAGGGGCCATGCAGGGCAGTTTTCGATCTCAAGGTAGTGAATGGGACTTTTCTTGCATTGCACACAGGACTGTGACTCCTGAAGCAAGATAGGATCTGTCTCAAGCACACATGGATTGCCCTCTGCTAAGTGTCTCATCCTGTCAGATTTCTGTTCTTTCCTGAGCAATCTCCCATCTGAAGTCACTTGGATGCCTTTCGTTTGAACTCAGACCTTCTACCCAAAAGAAGAGCACAAACTTGTGTTTTTAACAGTAGCCAAAACCTTCTTGCCACTCTGCCAAGGACTTCTTCAAGCGTCCAGGCTTAAACCAGCCTCTTTTCCTTGTCTGTTGTCTGTCTTGGCTATGTTTCCCAGGAGCTGCTGTTTCAGGGCTGCTCTCTGTACAAAATTAGCTCTTGAGAGCACGTGTTCAGATGCACGTTAAGTGGTGTCGGTAGAGCTGCTCCTGCCCGTGTGTGAGTGCTGCAGCAGGGGGTTGGTTAATAAGGCCCTTGTTGTAAAACTGGGATTTTTGTCAAGTTCCTGCTCTTCTGTTTGAATGAAGGTTTTCCTGGGATCGTTCCTCTGTTTGACCTCCAGTGCTTGCTTTGTGGGATAAGCCCAGATTGGATCCAGTGATACTGATGGCTTTGCATGCCTTCCCAAGATGTCCTTTCCTCTCCCAGGCATTCTTCTTTGTGGCTTGTATGGGAGCACCCAAAGGCACCAAGAAGTCACTTGTGTAATGGAGCTGCAACAATAAGCCATTAGCACTCTGGAATAAGGCTGCAAGTCAAGATTCTGCAAATGATGAATTGCAATGTTGGAAACATTCCCTTTTTGTTGCACTCAGGAATTCCAGGTGATGCTGGGGGTTTCCCTGCTGCCTGTTCACAGGAAAACACCGTATGATTTGTTGAAAGGGAATTTGGGCCAAAATGTTCAAACCCAGAATAACCAGGGGCCCTTTTTATTTCTCTCCAGGCTGTGAAAAATGCACCCTTTTAAGAATCAATAAATCTGTATGCAGATTCCCAGCACATGAATAATTCAGGGCTATGAGAAAGGCGAAACACTATAGTGGTTTGATTACGCAGTTGTTTTAAATAAGCAAAATTAGTTGTTAATGAGACCCCTCTGCATATTTAGGAAAGCTGAATAATTTATTAAGAGCCAGGAAGTGAAGGCTGGAGAAGGAAGGAGAAAGCCAAGCAGCTCTTTGGCGATTGATTGTGTAACTGTGCTTGGGGGAGAAGAGGGCACAAATTAACCCCTTCTGGAATAAAGCACAACTGATGCACAGAGCAGGTGATGCCCTGGCACTGAGTGCAGGCACTTTTACAATGGGGATATGAATGAAGGGGAATCGTTAGGTGGCATCCCAAATGTCAGGCAGTTCAGGGCCCTGCAGCCCAGGAGAATCCATTTCTTCTCAGTATATCATCAATCAGGAGCCTGACAAAGAGAACACATTTCCCAAGGCCCCAGATTGTAAGTGCTGGACAGGAGAGGAGCTTCTCCAGAAAGGGAGAGGGAAAACCCCAAACAAACAGGAAAAGGATTCTACCCTCCTTTTTGCTAAAAATCCCCCTGGATTTTCTCCCAACAAGGGCTGATTTTTTCCAGTGAAGCTCTTCTGTGTCAGCATCTGTGCACATCCTGATGCCTTTGTCTCCCTTGCCCAGGCACACTGAAGGAGATGTGTCCTTGCACTGGGACCTGCAGGCAACCTGCATCATGCTGCTCTTCAGTGTGCAGGCAGAGCATTGCTGCAGCTTTCCTGTGCCAGGTCCAATAGCTCCAATGTTCCTTTCCCCTTTCCCATTGAAGCTCCAATGTCCCTTTCCCCTTTCCCCTTTCCCATCCCTTTTTCCTTTTCCCCTGCACCTTGGAAACCAATGCAAGGTTTCCGCATGTTCCAGGCAAAGGGCACCAGGGGAGAGAAATAGGTACAGGAACTCGGGGAGAGACCAGCTAAGTGACCTACTATGAGGTAATGCTTTTAGAAGCTGCAGGGAACACAGAGGCTGGAGAAGATGTGGCTCCTCCATATGGGCATGGGCTTCATGTGGCTGCTTACTATGTGGCTGAGCTAGGAGTTGATCTTGATTTGTATGGTTGTTTAGTCATCCTCTGAGCATATCTGACCTCTGGGTGATGATCAGGGCTATGAGAAAGGCAAAACACTATAGTGGCTTGATTATACAGTTGTTTTAAATAAGCAAAATTAGTTGTTAATGAGACCCTTCTGCATATTTAGGAAAGCTGAATAATTTATTAAGAGCCAGGAAGTGAAGGCTGGAGAAGGGAGAAGAAAAGCTCAAAGAGAGTTCTTTGACCCTGGGGATTTGTCCCATTTCTTTGTGTGCAATGAAGGTGCTGGAAGAGATTCAGACACTGCTCCTTTGAAGTGGGTTTTTCATAAAGAGACAAGAATAGCCCCTGGACCTGCTGAGCTCCCAGCAGGATCAATGCAGTGCTCAGAGCCTGGTGGATTTGCCATGTGGGTGGGGGTCATGACGGGCATCCTGTACGGCTGTTCTGCTTTGGGAAAGAGAGGTCTTGGGAATCCTTGCAGTGTCAGCCAGAGAGGAGGCAAGGAAGTGAGATGCAAGTGCTGGGTCACGGCTCGTGTCCTCCTGCAGCCCCATGGACCTTGCCCTGGGAGCGGGTGCAGGGAGGTCCCCAGGGCTCCTGTGGGAGTTTGCTTTGTGAGCTTCGATCACCTCAAGGAGCCTCTCTTCCGCACAGGGTTCACTGACCTGAGCATCGGTTGGTACCTGCGCAGGAGCTGCTCTCCACGTGCCAGCATCTCTGCCAGGCTGACAGCCACGCCGGGCCACAGCACATGCCCCATGGCGAAGCTGAGGGTGGTCAGAGCAGAAGAGGGGCAGTTGCTGGACCTTCTCCTGCCCCTGAGGAGCACATTCAGCACCATCCCATGGTCCTGGAGCTGCCTGGGGACCCCCTCAGGGGGTTGGTGCTGGGTGTGATCCTGGGAGGGCAGAGGTGCCCTTGGCCCGGTGAGGCTGATGGGACACGGGACAGTCGGTTTGCATTGGAGATAGGAAAGGAAACTGTTTTCCGAGGGAGGTGATGTTGGACTGAGGCGAAATGGATTTCCATAAATATTTGAGCAAGGCTGAATTATTTATGAGCCTCCGGTGACACAAGAGAAGGAACGGACGGAATCAGCTGTGAATTTTCCAGATGATTTGGTTTAAAAATGCTGCTCGTTATTATTTATGTGGGTCAGATCCCCCCTTGCTCCTGGGGAGGCCTTGCACGAGCCACAGCAGCACAGAGGGGATGTACAAATCTCCCCCTTTACCCACCTGAATCTGCCAGTCTGGAAGTGAGCAGCAGCATTACTGTTTGAGTCCCCAGGAGGACTGCAACCAGAAACCTTTGTCATTCAGATGGAAGGAAGGAAAGGGAAGGAAAGGGAAGGGGAAAGGGAAGGGAAGGGAAGGAGAGGAGAGGAGAGGAGAGGAGAGGAGAGGAGAGGAGAGGAGAGGAGAGGAGAGGAGAGGAGAGGAGAGGAG
>JAOEHY010032829.1:0-31997 GCA_025447955.1 Psilopsiagon aurifrons
CTGCCTGCCCCTCCACAGGGGCTCCGCGGAGCTCCTTGACGGCCCGGGGCGGCAGGAGAGCAGCGGGGAGGGCTGCTAGAGCGACTCGCCTGCGAAGAAATGCCCTGTTGAACTTTGAATATATTAGTTGACATCAGTGCGAGTTGGGGCTGCCAGCCCCTAGCTCCCTCCTCCTTCCCTACCTCCTTCTTCTCCGCCTCCTCCTCCTCCCCCCAGTCTCCGATGGAAAGAGTTGAAGCCGTGCTGATAGGAGCCGCCTGGAAGAGACAGCGGAGCGCAGGGCAGGACTTGGGTCCCAACTCCGGCCGCGCCGCGGGGATGCTGCCCGCAGCCGCTCGCATGGCCCGGGGAGGCGCTCCCTAAGCGCCGGGCTGGGCAGAGCTGCTGCTCCGCACTCCCACTCGCCCTCCGAGCCGAGCCTAGCTGAGCCGAACCGCACCGAGACAAGTCGCGCCGAGGCTATCCCCGCTCCTGCGGCAGCCGGAGCGGGATGCGCCGGTGAACTCCGCACCGAGAGTCCGGCGGCCACCCCGTAAGCACGGCGCGGCAGCGGGCCGGGAGGCGGGCGGTGGGCCTGGCCCCGGGGCGGGGGGCGCGCAAACTTCCCAACTTGGCGGGGGGCCGCGGCGAGCGGACGGACATGGGATGGGATCCCGGGGAGGTGGGGAGTCTTGGGCTGCCGTGGGGTGATGGAGGAGTCGGGAGCCGTGCGGGGCGTGGGGATGTGTTTGGGTACGGCGTGCGGTGCCCCTCGTCCTCCTTCGCGTTCTGGCTGTGGGGCGAAAGGGGCTTTTTTTGTCGCTGGTTTTGCAGTCCGGCAGCGCTGGAGAGGACGTTAGCTTGGAGGTGGCAGCGGAGGTGGTTTCTGCCCTTTCTCTCCCTCTACCTTCCCAGCTCTTCCTAAAACAGCTGAGAGGGGCTGTGGCGAGAGGGAAGGGGGTGCAGCAGTGGGGAGCCGGATAACCTAAACAGAGGGATATTAATGATTTTTTTTTTGAGATGGTAATTTGCCTTTGTGGTGGGGGTGGCCCATTAAATTTCAGCTCACGTCCTGATGGAGATCAAAAGCAAAGGGGAGAGGGAGAGGGAAGTAGAGAGCCTTGTGCGGCTCCTTAGCACTGTGTATTGTTAGAAACTTGGGGGTGAGGGGGGATGCCAGAAACAACCTTTCTCTATCCAGCTCCAACACCAGCCCCGAAAGTTGGAGATCTGTATTTTCCAGTACTACCATCTCCTCCCCGGTGCTGCCTGACAGCACGCTTACTGTTACGCCTCAGAGGAAACAAACAAAAGGTGTGCTTGCCAAGTGGCTACTGAACCTGTCTGTTCATGGGCTTTCAGGTGGAGCCCATGTATAGAGCAGGTATAGAGAGGTATCTGCGTCCTAAGGGTTCACTGTCCTCTGTTGGCTCAGTTTAGACTCTTAGGTAATTTCCTGCCCTTAAAAAAAGTCTCCAAACGTGGTAGATGCCAAATCCTAGTTTTCTTGTTTTGTTTTTATTTTGAGTTAGGTTTTGGTCCCCTCCCCGCTCTCTCTCTCTTCCCTCCCATTCCCCCCCCAACTATTTATGTATGAATATATCAGTTTGGGATCATAGTTAATTTTCATTTTTTTTTGTCATGCAAGTGTTCCCTCTTATTACAGAAAATACTTCTTTTCCTAAATTATAGTCTGAGCAGCAAGAGGTTTGCTCTCTTTGCCTCTGGATGGGTTCATTGGTAGGTTGAGACCCCAAGCCGACTGCACTGCAAACAAAATAGAAACCAGCTAAGCTAAAAGTTATAATGAGCTTTGATTCTGACTGCTGTTTGAGATCAGTGAGATCCTGGGTGAGTGAAGTCAATGGGGAGGAGTGAGAGTAGTTGAAAAGAGCTACTCATACAGAAAAGTGCTCTCTTGGTTATATGTGTGATTTGTAAGCACCCAAGGGAGAAAACTGGTCATAAACTGCAGAGAAGAAAGCAATGGGAAAAAGAAAAATCCTGGTGATACTTAACCAGATATTTTTTAACAGAGATTTCATGTTGAAACAAGCATTTGAATCATTAATATCTTTTAAAATTTTTTATCCCTTTTGGACTAAAACTTTTTTGTTCTGTTTGGATTGGATGACATACAGACTCTGCACTAGGCAGGCTATAGTAGGGGATCTCTCATTTTATGTTACACCTCTTGCATTTTCAGTGAAGTGGAGGCACTTTCTCCTTTTTTTCCTCTTTCTTGCTTGCTTTCCTCAGAGAGGTTAAGGTTTTGTCCTCCTCTGTCAGGGACATGTTAATCCTGAAGTCATGGTGGCGAGAGAGATCCTGCCATTCAAAATATAGATATTTGCTTTGTTCATGCCCCCAGCCCATTAGGCTGATAGAATTGGCAGTGACTGCCCTCCGTGACCTCCCTCCCTTCCCGCAAATAGCTGAGGCAACTGGGGAGGAGAAAATGTGCAAACTCCAGCAAGTGAAAAAGAACAACCAGAGAAGAGAAAAGGCTTGAACTGAGAGATGTAGGAGATGAGGGCCTGTGTAGGGGATGACTTTTAACAGGGTGGACCTGGTCAGTTCATATAGACTTGAAAAGATGGCTTGGGGATGGGTTCAGCAGGAAAATGTGCAGCCTGATAGAAACTCAGTACAAGTAGTGCTGTGGGATTTTAGTTGCTTTGCAGTAAGATGAAACAAGAGCCCAAATAAGATGGCTTTGGTTGTCCAGTGTGACTGCCCAGGCAGACAGCTGACTTGGGGGAGCATACATCCGCACCTCACAGTTTTTGCTTCTTACTTTGTAGTCAGTTGCAATAGTCCTGCAGGGCTTGGGCTGAGACTTGGTGGGTCCTTGTTAGAGGAAATGTTCCTGGAGAGCAGTGTCCTTCTGTGATATTAAACATGGCTTGAACAATGAATTTCTATTTTAGTCAGGACTAATAACTGTGTAAGCAGGTATGCTAGGGTTGAATAAGGCCGTCTGCATGAATATGTTTTCCTGAAAAAAATACATGGCATGCAAAGTTTTGGGGTGAAGTCTAGGCTGTTAACTTGCTGTTTGGCAAAAGGGGGCAGTATCAAACAATACCACAAAGCAATCCGCTGTGCATGGGAGTTCTTATGTGTGCTGTATTTACTGGGATCTGTGAATTTAGGGTGTTATCCAGTAGCCCTTATTCAGGTAATTCTTGCAAAGACATCAGGGAGGTTAACTGACTGTGTAAAAGATGCAAAATTAAAACTGTCATTGTTTTACTTTGTGGTTGCATCACTGCCATATGCGGTTTGATCAGTGAAAGCTTGGAAGTTAAGTACAATGCTGTCAGTTAAGGACAATGATTGCAAAGCTACTTTTGTTCACAATAAGTAGGCTGACAACAGTAACCTTTTCTTAGTCTACTGATTTTAGGGAGTGCATGATGAAGCCTGAGCTTTGCATTGTTGTTTATTATAAAATGCCCTTGAAGGAGTTGTCATCACTGTTTTCTGTAGTAAGAAACCCAAACATTTTCTTCTCTAAATTCAACTTTCTTTGAGAGCTCATTTGTTTCCAGCCTAGAGAAATATATTGATTCATCTTACAAAATACTGGTTTAGAATGCATTTAAAAGCCTTTTCACCATTTTCTTTTTTTTTTTTTTTTTTTTTTTTCCCTATATGCCTGGAATCATTAGATTAGCATTTCTTGATTCATTTTTTACTGAGAGCCATGGGTAATTTTACCAAGGGTCTGCCATCAGAAAGCCACGCCATGCACTGAGCTCCAGCTTTCTCGTTGATGCTCACTGCCTCCATGGCAAGAGCTGCAGCAGCAAGTGCAGACCAGCCCTAAGAGAGAGGAAAAGTGGTGGGAAATAAGGGGTCTGTCATAGTAATGTGCAGATGTTCCACTGCTGGGGCAGTGCCAAGATCCAGAGTTAGAGTGCAGTACAGTGTGAAGTCTGCAACTCGATTTGCCCCACTTCAGATCATGGTCAACCAGATCATTTCTGGTGTAGAACTGAAAAATGGAAATTTAATCATCTGCAGAGGCAATTCATAGTGGTTCTCTGGGGGTGAAATTAATTTGTGTTTGTTGTGCAGCAGATACATAATTTCAAGTCATGATGAGATTGCAAAATCAGTCTTAAGTGATGGATTTATCTTTTACAGACTGAATACTGTGAAGGTGAACTGTCCCTATTTTAGGTTGTGATTTAGTCCAGGAGACAAACTGTGGAGTATTATGGTGTGGTCTCTGCTGTGCCGTGAAACGGGATGTGGCTGAATATGAGCGGTGTTGACTTTGAGGATCAAGTCAACACTTCTTTGTTATCCTTATTTTGCCTTCTTTTCTTTCTGAGAAGAAAAAAACCCCATTCACTGAAGGGAGTATGCTGGCTGGTCCTATTATAAATATCGTTTCTCTTCCTCTTACACTGTGGATTGCTGACTCTGCCAGCATGCCCAGTAATGGGACTCATTCTATCTCTCTCCATGGTGGCAATTTTCATTAGCTTCAGTGGGAGCTATTTGAATATGAGATACTAGACTTAGGTATTTGAGCCTGCAACTTTTGTTGATAGTGCTTTGCTTGCTAGAGATAATTCTTCAAGCACAGTATTTATTTCACTTCCTTTCTCACTGTTGTCCAAAAAAAAAAAATTACCTCATGACAGCAGTTATTCCTTACCCCAGAGTCAAACCATGTGAGCAAAGTGCAGCAGAGCTCCGACAGAAGGACTGTGACTCTCAATATGCAAGGTCTCCTTGACTACAGTGCTGCGACTCCCAAAGTTACCTCTGCTTCAGCACTCACATAAAGCACTAATTGTTAAGGTCCACACAAAATCACTCAAAGTGATTTTCTGATGATAAGTGTATAAGTAATGATAACTCTAGAAGTATTACTGTTTTCAATAAGCCAAAAAGGTTTGTTTTGTTTCAGAATGTAATAAGTCTGGGAGGTAATTTACATGTGAAGGATGTTCCCATGCTACAGAGTATGACTCTGAATGGTGACAGGGCTATTCATGTGCTTATAATTAAGCATATACCAAAGCACTGTGCTGGTTAAGGACTGGTGTGTCTTTATTTACTTTTTTGTGAGCTTTAAAAGAGACCATAACTAAACATGCTGGTTACTAGTCTTAATCCCCAAATCAATTGTGAACACCTTGGGAGTTTATAAATCATTTGTGTAATTTCATTGTTTTTCAGTAAGGGGTCATTTGTGGAGAGGAGACAGCACACGATATTTTCTTCCCAGAAGCTGCTGAGAAGGAGCTTGATGTTACAAGGTTAACATGTCCCTGGAAAACAGTACCCTACATGATCGGATCTGGATAAACACAAACCATAGCAGTGTCTGACCTCTGTGGGTCTCTTGCTTCGTTGAGCAGGCTAAATGCTTATGAGCTTTCTAGTTTCAATATATAACATACTCCCTATTAGGCTGCTGCTGTAAGCCAAACAAATTGCAGAGTGTCAGTTTCAGGGGTTTGACTTTGCCCATTCTGCAGCAACATGTCACCAGCTGGGACATAGCAACCTGCAGAGAAGAACCATAGTCATCAGTTTTATGTCTGCCAAATATCGTGCTGCACTCAAAAGCTTAATCATAACTCCAAATCCGTGAAGCAGCCTCCCTAGCTGGGAATACCGTGTGAGGAGCTGGTGATGTCAAATGGATTCTCCAGCAGTCTTGATCCCTCTGTGCTATGGAGGACGTACCCTGATGCTGGAGATGCTTGGATGTTAAGCAGAGATGCTGTCTTGTAGTCCTGCAGAACAGCCAGTTGAAGTCCTATGTACACGATCTATATGCCATTTGCAGTTTAAGGGTCTGGGCTTCTGAAGTTTATATACTTTGCAGATTGCTTGTGCTATAGTCTTCAAAAACTGTTAGCTTTTAAGACAAGCAGATGGCTTTAACAAAACATATTTGCTGGCACCTGAAACAGGTGGATCTGGAATCAATTTATGCAGTGTAATTTTTTCACACCCCTTTTGGAATAATTTTATACTCAGGAGCCACCTAAGGTGCTTATTATGTAGCCAATAGGGAACAGCTTCTGTCTGACTACATAAGATTTTATACATCTTTTATAGCAAATGCCTAGATTGAAATGCAAAATTTAGTGCTGGGAGTGCATGTGAATTTGTGAAACTCCCCAGAGAAAATGTGGGTGTGTGTACCAGTGAATGAATTATGCTCCTCCATAGACAGAGAGGGCTTTTTTTAGTGGTAACAAATGTCCTGTGTTCAATGTTTGTCATTTTAAAAGGAGTATTTTTCATTTCAAGTGCAAACCTTGTGCAGGTTACTGATGTGGAAAAAAAAAATATGAAAAACAGCTTTAACTTTATTTGAAGGGATAACAGAATGAAAATTTATGTGGTATGAAAGTGTCCTGACTCAGAGACCAAATTGGTGTTTCCAAACTATGGCTGTCACAGTTATGACTAGAATCAACTAGGCTAGAAAAGACCTTTAAGATAATAAAGCCCAGTCTTCACTCCATGACTGCTGTGACCACCATCAACAATGTCACTAACGGCCTCACCTACATGTTTTTTGAACACTTTAACCTATCTTTAACAGATGAGTTGTGTGAGAAGGGAGAAGATCCTGCCTGTCTTTTTGAGGGGCTGGGAAAAAATTCCAGTGAGACCTTGGTCACGTGCTCATTCTTGCAACAGAATCAGGACCAACAAGCTTTCCAAGCTGAGTAGATTCATAGTAAGTTCAAAGAGGTTTTGAGTGAGTGCTGCAACCATCTGCACAACTCAGAGGTAGGATTAGGAACTAAATCTGGGAACACTTTAGGGTCAGCCTCTTAAGGGAAGAGGGTGCTGACTACAGATGGCCTATGCACAGGTTTAATTACTTTGCTGTGCTGCCTGGCTATGTGGAAGTTGTTTAGCCTGCTGGTTTAGCTAAAGGTTGCTTATTTATCTCCTATGACGCTGATTTATAATAGATCAAAGATTAGCAGAAAAAAAAAAAAAAAGGCAATGAAGGAAAGGGTAGGAAGTTCACTCTGGATAACTCAGTTTGACAGCATAATATAGTAAATTCAAGAACATAAAAAAAGATGCTTTTTGGAGCCTGTGTATATAATGCAGGGAAGGAAAAATTGTCTGTGTCTCAAAAGTTTGTTAGAGTGATTACAGATCCCCCTGCCCTGCCTCATATTCCTTTCTCTGCTCTTTCTTCCTGATTGAAGATGATTGTCTGCCAGATGGAGATTTTCAAACACATGGTTTGGACAGGGCAATCAGTCTATATTTATACACTACTTAATATTTAACTCTCTGACCTTTCTGGGGGTCTGCTCCACATACAAAGGGCATTTTCATTAATAATACGGAGCTGAGCCTCTGTTTCTGCTTGAGTCCAAGGTGCTCCTCCAGTTTAAGAGAACTTAGCTTTAGTTGTAATTGCAGCTAGAAACCACCTCCTTTAAAAGAAAAGACGGCAGGGAAAATAATATTGTTAGTAGCTTGTGGTAGGTTAAAGATACATACTTTATTCATAAAATCATAGAATATCATCTAGCTCCATTCCCCCTGGCATGGGCAGGGACACCTCCCACTAAACCAATTCAACATGAGCAACTATGCACTGAAACTATGTGCTGTTCCAGTACTGATGAAGGATGATCTCAACTAACACATAATACAGATTCTGAAAAATTCCACAGCTCGTGCTCTGTGAAGATAGTCAAGTGATATAAAAGTACAATTTACCCTTATTTCCATTTTGACAACCATGCTTGGCAGTCAGAATTAATAATCATCAGGGAGAGAAACTGAGACATAAAAGGACTATGGCCTGGACAATTTTGTGCTCATCTGTTAAAGATACGAAAAATAATGCTGCAGAGAGGCACCAAGGAGGATTGTCAGTGACTGAAATCAGTATGAATTTAATTTTGAGGTCTGTGAATCTGGTTTTACATGGCTTGCTCAAGGCCAGAGTGCATTAGTGGCAGGGGCAAGGTTATAACCCCTGAAAACACTTATTCACATACTTAATTCTAAATATGTAGTTAACCCCTCTGAATTAAATGTTTCATCTCATTGCTTTTCCTCATCGGGGACATAGATTTGCACCTTACAAGGCTGTGCAATTATGTCCTTGCTAAACTTTTCCAGTAGGCAACTTGATGGTGCAAATCCTTTACTCACCTAAGCAGTTCAATTCAAGTTAGTGTGACTACAGTTTGAGGAAAAATGTACCCCGATCACAACTGCACAATTGGTCCCAACATCTTGAAGATAAATATTTCAAAGATCATTCCTATATTTTATATTTTTATATGCACACTGGACATGCATCTGTACAGACTGAATTAAAACAAAGTAAGTGATTAACATCTTTAAAATTTAACATTTCCCCCTGCTAAGCAACAGAATTTTTCTAAGAGAGTAATCTACTAGATACCTTTGTACTTGGCTAGGACTGTTCATCAGGAATACTAACCATGATATTGCTAATGCTATGTGATCTTTCTAATGGGTCTTTGAAATATTAAACCAACTTATATTTGGAATGAGCTTTGCACACCTCCTTCTCTGTGGTTGCTTTGCAAATCCAGGCTTCAATGTTTGCTTTGGAGAATTATGAGTTTATTATACTCCTGGAATGCTAATAGCACTTTGTTTTTTTCTGTAAATTTCTTCTTCATATTTATTTATTGATTTTTCATTTGAGCACAGTTTTGCAGATAATGATGGTACTACTGAGAATAGCCTGTGTGAGTTAATTTTACGAAGGCTGAAGTTACAATGCCATCCTTCTTTGCCAAGAATCTCTCGGTGAATTTCACAAACTAAGGCATCCAAAAATGCTGAATTACTTAAGATGACTGGGTAAGATTACTCCCAGTGTTGTATTTCATATGTAGTTTCATAAAGACAAAGTGTATCCAGACTGGAAAACCTAAATTTAATTTTTCATTGAAAACTCATTGGTAGGTTTGCAGATGACAGACTTTAGAGAAACAATCTTTTCTATGGTCACTTTCTCAAATGAAGAACATTGGGTTGTGAGAGAATACAGATGAACTGGGGTTTTAGCATTTCACCCTTTAGTTTACATTTTACTTTTGATCTCTGGGATTCTCCCTCATCTACTCCCTCCTCTCACAGTGATGGATGGTAGCTCCAGAAAGGTGCTTTCAGTCATTCTGCCTCTCTTCCCTGAAGGCACAGAATTTCTCTGAGCTGATTCAAGTTTAAGTTGGTCAACTGTTCTAAACAAGCATCCAATTTAAATTTAATTTTTTCTGAAGGAAGAGAACATCTTGCAATTCTTGGTTAAATGTTTAAAATTCAGCAGCTCTTGTGATTATGTTGCAACTTAGTTCCTCAGTTGCTAGGTTCTTGGTCTTGTTATGCTCTCATGTGGAGATCAGAGCATCACATTTTCTTACTGTAGAAATACTTGTGAACTATAGTCAACTCATCTCTTAATATCTCTGTGATATTTTAGTATGATACTGGATTCTGCAGGGTTTTTTCCAATCCAATACCTGACAGCTCTTCTCTGAATGCTTTCTAAGGATGCTACAGGCCAAAGAAGATGACTGGTAGAAGATCTACTGACAGCCAGTAGAAGACAAAGAAGATGCTACTGGCAGCTGCAGAGTTTTGGGAGAACTGGAACAGCAGAGACTGCAGAGCAGAACTGAGCAGAGAGATAGCTGGAGATAGGGACTATAAATTCTGAATGCAGAAAATAGGGATAGTGGTATAGGATGCACTTGGATGCTCTTGGATAGTGGTATAGGATGCTCCTCATGGAGCTTGGTGTGATACATGCCTGGTGAAGAACTGGAGTAGCTGTAGTGGTAAAAAGCAGCATCAGGTTTTTACTGGCAGAGGAGGATGGCTGTGAGGTGGGTAGGAACTGCAGCAGCAGCAGAGCCTGTAAATGAGGGCAGCGTTTTATCAGAGGAGCTCTCTGCAGGGAAATGTCAAAACATCTGTCTGCACTTTGCCTAGGCACAACCAGATTTCTTCTTTCACTTGGGAGCACTGTGATGTAGGCAAAGAGAAAAGAGGCATTTTAAACTAACTGAGGGCAGAGTTCAGGTGGTGCTTCTGGTGAGGAATCCATTCCGTTCTTGCCAGTACAAGATGTGAGCCTGCAGCATAAAACTCAGTTTTTCAATCTGTAGAAATGCATGAAGTAGTACTCATTTCAGTGAAATGACCTGTGGATGAGAGTTTACTGGCCTGAGTTCTTGATTGCTAATGCAAGGCAAACACTCTTAAACTATTTCTGAAAGTGTACAGTTGGGCTGTACTAACCTAAACTGTGATACTTATGGTCTGCTAGTACTAGAACCCTCCCATAAGTAGTACAGTTTCTCTTTTTAGTTTGGAAAGATGTTATCATTTAATGAAAACCCTTTGTTTTCTGGCAGAGTACTCTGCTATCTATTTATAAAGCTCTCAAAGGACCTGGATGTCCATGAAATGTACAAGAGCCCAGTTCTGCTCACAGACACACTAGTGCAGCCTCCTTGAAGGCCTGTGGCTGTGCTTGACTTGAGGACTGGTAGTATAAGCCCAAAACTTCAAAGACAAATTTGTACCTGTGGTAAAGAATTGCATAAGGATGGTACCAGTCCAGAGGTACTCTTCAAAACTAGGTCTGCAAGATTATGCTGTTACAAAGCCCAGCACCAAGAGACGTGCTTCCAGCTTAAATTGAAACAGAATCCAAAACATCAACAGCTCTATTTCCACTGAGTTTTAGTTTACCAAATGTTTGAGCATGAGATGCAGAAGTAATTGATTAGAAACAGAAGTAAAATAATGAGGCTTGGGTTGTTTGTTTGTTTGTTTGTTTTTTCCTTTCCTGTGCTGATTCAACTTAGGAAGGAAAATAAAAACCCTCTGAATTTTTTACTTGGGTTGAGTAGGACTTTTCTTCACAAACAGACCAAATGAACTATTGAAGTGATTCAGTGCAGTTATCACAAAGACCTGAGCCAGTTGGATTATTTACACGGCAGATTTGTACCTGGTAGAATCAGGCCTTTAAATTAATCGTATGAAGAATTGTAAATAATCTGATGCCTGCAGTTCTAATAGTCTGAGATGTCTGTAGAAGAGATAAGGGCCTGATCCTGCACCAAGGGACATCAGTAGCAAAAATTCCATTTATGTAAGTTGCAGTTCTTATCCAAGTATATTTGCTTTTGAAATTGGCATACTACCTGGGTCAGGACTGCAGGAGTTTGCCCCAGGTTTTCAACCTGACAGTACCTCTTTGAAATTCAGCGGTATAATTTAGGCATCTCTTATTTGTTTTGAATAGCAGCTCTAACATGTCTGTCAGTTACAATGACTTGATAGACATGATTAAAAGGCAGGAGATTGGGAAAAATGAAAGTTTATCACAGCCAACCCTCCCTGATGAAAAAGTAAGGAAGTGGCTCAGTGGCATATTTGCAATTGAGGTGTAACTGAAAGCATTTTTAGATATGTGCTTTGCAGACTGCTTTGTAATGGTGTTTTCTATTATGACCAGTTTCTGGAACAGTTTATCATGATTGCAGGAAGCACTTCAAAGCAGATTGATGTAGGAAGATCTTTCACTGAAAACTTTGGCTTCTTTATAAGACAGAAAGCTACAAATGTGTCTGCAATCTGTGTTGTTTCAGCTACAACAGCATGTATTTGATAAAAATGGGCTGCTCTTAATTTCCAAAATGCTACAAATCTCTTTGTATTTTGCTGGCCCGTATTTCACAGAGGGTTTCAAAGGCTGTGTTTTCTTTCTCCCATATCCTTCTAAATTTCTGGTTTGTTTTTTTTTAAAGACTGAGATTTAAACGTTGTAATGAAATGTTGAGCTGCATCTGATGAACAGCAGATACTAATTTAAGGTAGCAGTGGCCAGACTTTCATAGAACAGATCTTGACACATCATCTAGTCCATTTTCCATCCTTAGACATCATCTGAACCTCTGCCATTGAGCTGAACACCGACTCAGCTGAACTCAGCAGTAGCTAAACTTTGGTAGGAACTGGAGATGTGCTTAAAATACATTAATCTTTGACTTTTCACCCACAGGTCTAGTTATTTTACATTTCAGCAGGACTCCTAAAAACTTTACTTTTAGGCTAAAGTCTATATCTTTGAAAATTGAAGTCTTCTACATACTTGCAAACTCAGGAGCAAACAGGAAAAGCCAACTTTCTGATTGGTATGAAACCAGGTGGTAACAGCACATTGAAGTGTGGTGGGATGCCAGTAAATTCTTCTTGGTTTTCAAGGATATTAAAAAGGGAAGAAGCTTGCACAGAAGATGCAAGGCAGCATTAAGAAGGAGGAGAAGAATCAACTAGAACAGACATGCTCTGTGATATTTAATAGCACATGTAGAGGGCAGCAAGAAGAATTTACAATGAAGTTGTCGTTATTTTGTGCCTTATCCAGATGTAATATATCAAATCCATTGCATTGTCCTTTATGATTCTTAAGTGAACAAATTTCTATTTTACCAGGGAAGAAGCTGAGGCAAAGAGAAGTTGAGCCACTTGTCTAAGCTCTCAGAGGGAGGCAGTGAATGAGAGTCCTGCAGTCACAGCCATTTTTTCTTGATGGCAGAAATACGATGAATTCTTTATGTGAAAACAGAAGGACCTTGAAATAGTCCCTGCCCTTCCTGGAAATAGGTTTTTTTTCCATAAAGCAAGGCCAAATGGATAACTTATGAATACTTACAGTAACAGTCAAAATTATTATTTTTTTTTTTTTAATTCACAGTGTCATCAAATGCACAATTCTGAAATATTAGTTTGATACCAAAACATTGTGTTGTTTTTCTCTACCAGCTGCTTCCATAACTAAACTAAACTCTGAGTGCTATAATCCATGGATTCAATTCAAAGTTGCCACACTGATGTGTAAAACCCCAGCAAGATCTTCTCTTTTCTGCTCAAGTGTTTGTGACATGGCAAAGGGTAGTGGTCTCTCTTGTTTATTGAAGAAAATAGTTGTTGGCAGAGAGACTCTTCCACATAACTCATCTTGTAGGTTGCCTCTTGCTTTCCTATAACTACATCTGTCCAATATTCTCTACAGAGAATGGGAATGGAGGGGCTGAATATACTGCAGGTTCATGCATCATCAGGCACGCTTAAGCACTGGCCTGCTCTGCCTTGGCCCTTATAAGGTCTCTTCTTGTAACTATGCTATGTGGCACTTCTTCAACCTGTTCACCCCCCTCATGGTTTAAAAAACCTGCTTTGTTCCTTGCTGAAGGTGCTTCACTTCTTTCTTTCTTTGTTACTTAATTCCATAAAAAAATATTCTTTTAGCCTGGAATGCAAAGTAATTATAAAATGTTGGTGAGTAAATGAAGTTATCTTATGCAAAGAACTTATTATGATTCTTTCTGAAAAACATGCAGATTAGTTTTAAATAAGCTTCTAAAGCGGACATCTCTATGAACCTTTTCTTACCCTTTCTTTTCTCCAGTATAGAAAGTTAATAGCTAAGCACCAATTTTGCGTGTATTTTTAGCAAGCATAAATTAATCTACTTACTATATAGTATGCTTTTTGCATCTACACATAATTAAATCATATTTGTTCTTAGAGACTATTCATCTAGTGTAAACCTGCTTCCTGAGTAAATATTCCTTTAATTAGTAGAACAAATAGATTGTGGGATTTGGAGTTGATTATCACAGCATTCCTTTCCCTGATGTCTGCTTCAGATCTGCACAGTGGAGAGGTCTGCTAAATACAGCCAGGGAGCACAGCAGTTTGAAAATAAATACATCTTATGAATACTTCTCACTTACAGAACCCTTCATTTGGAGATTACAAAGTGCTTTGCCATGCTATGTGGGTTTTATTTATTTCAATTTTAGGGGAGGAGAAATTGAAACAGAGAGAGATTAGGGCCAACATGGAACATGCCAGTGTTATTAATAGGCATAGCTGTACTAAGATATATATGGTTGTATACACTATTTGTGTAGAATAGCAGAGTACATGGCTTTTCCTGCAGGTCAGTAAAGTACAGCCTCCATTTTTGGAAGTCTGGTTGTGCATTTCTGGTCTCAGGCACCCTGAAAGCTCAAAACAGATAGAAGTCATAGAGAGTTAAAGACACTGGGCATCTCAGGACTATGCCTCTCCATCACAACACCTCATTTTTAGGTTTGGCTGCTGGTGTTTCAGTGCTTAGGACTGCTTAAGTCCGTCCTAAGCCAGTGGCGGAGCTGAGAAAAGAGTGCAGGTGTCCTGCTGCCAGGCCTTAATGTGCCACAGCAGGGCAGTTTAGTCACAGTATTTGTGCATATCCTTGTCTTCGTTGTGCAACCTCTAGAAAATTGGAAACTCTCTGAACAAGCAAGATAGCAAAGACATGTGCATGTCCTTAGTGTTTCTGCATTTGCCTCTGGGAATGTGTGTGTATATGTGGGTGTCACTGTTTCCCAGTGATGCTGAGATTTTATAGAAGAAATTCCCCAGAAGCTATAGGAGAAATAAATTTCCTGTGGGAGGAGTGTTTAAGTGTTGTCAGCAGCTTCATGTTTCCTAACTACAGGTTAAGGACTTTCTGATAGGGAAGGGTAGGTTTTTGAGCTCTGACTTTCTCCTGTGGAGTTAATTATCTGGAGTTTAAAGCACTTCCTCTCCTGAGCTGGAGTTTCTTATGTGTGAAAAAGAAGTAAGAGACCATAGCCAAATGAGAGCCCCAATTAAGGATGCAGGTGAACAAGGAGTGTAAATGGCTGTCTTGAGTCTGAGCAGAAGACCGTGTCTGCCAGCGAAATACTGTTTCGACATATCCTTCATGAAAAGAAAGGGTTTACTGTGGAGTCAGCAGCCAAGACATCCTTTCTGCTCTTAAGAGTGCAGCGTGCCACATGTGTTGCACTTCCTCCTGGCTTTCCTTCAGGATTGCTGGCAACAGAGGTGGCGTTTGGAGGAGACTTGGGAATGTCATAGTTGAGAGCAGCAACTGGATGTTGTGTGATATCATGCTAATGGGGATAGGTCTTTGCACCTGCATGTCTTTGGAAGGGTTAAATTCATAAAAGCATCCTCACTCCCACACATGCAGACTTAAAAAAATCCTCTCTTCTTACAGTTGCTGTTTTTCTTTTTTTTCTCACTGGAGCTATTAGATGTAGCTGAACCTGGTCAGATAATGGACTATGAAAGAATGAATATGTCACTTAAAAACATCTTTAGCAGCTAACAGGTTTAGAGTTATATTTCTCTACACACTTAACTCTGAAAGCTCAAAGGCTCTTCCTTCATATTTCTGAGGGTTTTATTTTTAAAGCAAAGGCATCAACTGTCCAGGTATGTCTATGATGCTGGTACTGCTAATACAGCCTGTGCCTTGTCAGCTAGCACAGGTATGCCTACCCGGGCAGCGGTTACATCTCTTGCCTGTGTCAGAAAGCTAACTAAAGAGTGCCTTTATGTGGTTTGGTGTAATCCTTTTAACTACACGAAGATGTCCCGGCTGTGTAATACGGTGCCTGCTCAGGGAGTTAGCAGGAAATGCCTATTGCAATCTAGATTTACATCCTGGATTATTGGTCAATAACTTCCTTTTTGTAGGAAGTTCTAACTCATGTAGAGGTCAGATGCTGCAGGGAACAGGAAGCTTAAGCCAGCTCCAAGAGGATGTCTGATGAGTGCTCTTTGCCTCAGCTTTCCACTGTGAATGAGTACAAGAGTACATGTAATCTGGTTTGTTCATTGAGAACAAGAGTTCTTTTGGGATGAGAAGTTGCTCCATGGATAGCAACTTGTGCTGTGCTGCTTATGTGAAACCTCTGCATGTCTCTTTGTCGTGGTTTAAGCCGTAAATCAGCCACGCAGTTTGCTCACTCACTCCCCCCTCATTTTTCCCCCCAACTTCCAGAGGGATGGGAAGAAGAATCGAAAGGATGCAAGTCCCACAGGTTGAGATAAGAACAGTTCAATAACTAAGGTACGACACAAATCACTACTGCTAACACCAATAATAATCATGACAAGAGAAATACAAGGGAAGAGAATACAACAGCTCACCACATACACCCAGCCTGACCAAGCAGTGCACCCCCACACCCTTCTAGGTCTCTGCCCTCTGTTTCTTCAACCTGAGCATGATGTGCTGTGGTATGGAATACCTTTTTGGTCAGTTTGGGTCAGGTGCCCTGCCTCTGCTTCCTCCTGGCTTCCCCTCCTCCCTGGCAAAGCATGAGGCTCAGAAAGTCCTTGGCCAGACCAGAATATTCTAAGCACTAACAGAAACATTGGTGTTATCACCACTGTTCCCAGGACGAAAGTCAAAAACACAGTGCCGCACCAGCTACCGAGAAGGAGAAAAAACGACTGCTACTGCCAAACCCATGACACTCTGTAACACAAATAGAGTGAGAATCTATCCAAAATCCAAGCACCTCGTGGTTTGAATGCTTTCTTTTTGTTTTCAGGTACAAATCTCTTTAGGTCTTCGAGGCATTTAATGAAAATTACTTTAGCACGAATGCAGTATCATAGAGAGCACTGTGTGTGTTTTCAAGTAGTTAGGAGATGAAACCATTCAGTGGAGTTGAAACCATTCAGTAGAGTTGAAGCCTGAGCATTTTACAGTGCAGTGACATGTAGCATCGATTTTACCGTTAGATGAGACTGATTTCAAATGTTCCCTTATTGAGTTTATTGGCACCTACAACTAACAATGTTAGCTTAAACATTTAAATGGCTTGAAAGGTTAAATGGTATGCACATTGCACTGCACACAGCCCAAAAATTTGTTTAGAGAACCAAAACAGTGAAATCCCTTGCAACTGCTCCTTTCACCCTACAAAATTTCTGTGGGTGTCTAGCCTTGATGAGGTTTTTCAAGATCACTGGATAGGGTCTTATGTATTTTTTGTGCCTCTTGTGGATGAAAACTGAATTGAAAGGAGAGTGGGGTCTTGTGTTGGACATTCAACATTGCATTGACTCAGCTCATTCCTGAAACACTTGGGAATGACCTGGCATCCCTGGCTAGTATCAAGTCATCTTACAGGCTTACTGGGTGAATATGAGCATGTCCCACTAACACTCTACACTTTGTTACTCAGCCCCCTTACAAAGCAAGTAGTACTTCATAGAAATGCTGTGAGGTTTCAGTGACCAGGGTTTGTAAAGCTCTGGAAACAGTTGCAGCCAGCTACAGAATTATAAGTATTATTACTGCTTGGAGTCAAGTAACCCTGTATGAATGTCACCTGCTTTTGCTTGTGTTAACAAGCAGAAAGGGACAAGAATTGCCCGAGAATGAGAGGCATGTGCTGTGATTGCTTAAATACAAACCTGGGAATTGGTAAGTTTAAACTTCTAAACTCATCCCTACCATGAGCTCACCCATTGCCTTGGGCAAACAATGGAAAGTCATTACTGTTGAAGTAATAATGCATAAGAAGGAAAGAAGATGACAGACAACATTTTCTAGAGTTGTGAGAATTAGAGATTGCTTTAAAGGATTGCTTGAACAGTGCTATATATTTTAAATGGTTTGCCATCGCTGCATGCTAGTTGTATGCAAAGGAAAAAATCAGTCTGAAGCATGGCTCTCATTTGGTGATGTCCATTTGAAATGACCCTTTCATCAAAACAACAGGAAGGACAGATGTGTGCTATTAAAAACAAGATGTTCTTGTTCAAACTGGCAGCATTATCTCTGAAACACACCCTGCTGGGGAAGTGCTTGCAGAAAAACTATATTCCCACCAATTCACTGCTGCTAACTCTTCCATTTCATTTCCCAAATTACTGCAGAACAGCTGGCATTAGCCACCCTGATTTCCTTTGATGCAAGAAGTTTGCATTTCCTGATCTTAGATTCCTCCACACCTGTGCTCTCAGTAGCAAGGAGTGATCAGCAGTGAGTCACCTGACACACTGTGTGTCTAGTGTTGGCTTTGCTCCTAGTGACATGTGGCAGCCTGGGCAGAAAAAAAAGAAATTAAAAAAACATAGACCCCAAGGGCATGATAACTTGAATTATTTCCCTTCACCCCTTCCTGGAGTGGAAATCCGGCTTGCATATGGAGTTCATGAACTGGAAACAAGCTGCTGACTCTGTGGCTGCTGTTGGCTATGATCCTCCAAACCTCAGCATTCATACTGAAAGCCAGACCTCTCTGGTGAATTAAGGCTTGCACACTAATTGTTGAGCTTCCTTTCAGGACTAAGAGATTACATAAGAGTTGCCAAGGATCTCATCAGTGGTCTATGTTCCTAACTAACTTGACTTTGAAGTGGGCTGCAAATGAAGATGCTCTCCATTACCTCCTCTACAAGTGCGCATTGCAAGGGTCCAACTACCGCTAAGTTCCTGTTATCTTGATTAGCTTTGGTGTGGACTGAAATGCCAAGAGCAAATTGTCTCTTTAGAGCTACCCCTCTAAAAGTTACTCAAGAAGTTGCTGTGTTTGTTCCTCCTGAAATTAAAGCCTATGAATTGGCTACAAGTCTCCTGCTATGGACCTGATTTGAAGATCACTGAAATAAAAGGGTAAGGGTGTCTTAATTTCCTTCCATCAGCCTTGGATCAGCCTGTGTTTTAAAGATACTTGTCCTCTCTTCTAGTTTGAACCAAGTATTCTTGAGGACTGTGCGTATCTCTTTTGTTTCCAAAATCTGTACATTTCACTCGTACTGGCATGGCCAGTTCACGGTTCCTCTCATTTAGTATGACTTGTGGTCCATAGAAGCAGGTTGGTTTTCATTACTGCATCAGACATGGATTGCTACCAACAGAATTTTAACAGAAGGTGGAACATATCAATGTTTTACAACTGAAGTTAGAGCCAATAGCATATTTTACCTTTAAACTAGTGAGTCTTCCAAAGACAGTATTTTTTTAAGCTGAATGGGGACTGTACATCTGTTGCTGTACAGCTGCAATACACGTTGTTAAGGGCAGGGTGCCCTCTCCAGGGGCTGGGTGTAGTGCTTTATATGCTGTCCACCTGCAATGGACTGTTTTCAGTTGTCTGTGCTGAACTGTGGTCATAGTTGAAACTGAGCAGATTTGTTATTTAATACCACTGGCAGTCTGACAGAGACTTATAGTAAAAATTCTAGAGTGCACTTGGTTGGCATCCTGTTCCTGTCAGGAATTGCTCATGTAATGATAGATTCCTGTACTTGTCCTTTTCTGCAAGGAGTGTTATACCTGTTGGATAGAGAAAGACCTCTAAGATGTTGCTGTTTATTGACACCAGTCTGCAAAGGATAATCATAGTACCACTGCTTCTCAGAAAGAGCTTTTTGGCCTTGGCTACCCTCTTTGATGAGGGGAATTAAGGCAGTGCTTAGCAGCCTGGGGTTCATGAGTTCCTGATGCATGGAGGTGCTGCTATGTTGGGTTGTCTGTAGAGGTCATGGATCTGCTGTGCTGAATGCAGAAGGGCAACTCTCTTCTGTTTTTCTGTTAGAAATCTCTCCAAAAGCAAGAACAAACTTCAGTTGAATTGCTTCTCTTGCAGGCTGGTAAATTATGTGGCTCTTTTGCCTGGAAATGGGCTGAGCTCCAACCTTCCTCACGCTGCTTGCCCTGTAACCTCTGTTTTTTTCCCGGTTCCCATCCTCATTGTCAGAAATGGGCAAGCTCCTGTCTGCTGGCTGCCGAGCTGCTGTCGACCAGGCTCCTGCCCTCCCTTCGGAGCAGAGCTCT
Organism: Psilopsiagon aurifrons; assembly: GCA_025447955.1. NCBI lineage: Eukaryota > Metazoa > Chordata > Aves > Psittaciformes > Psittacidae > Psilopsiagon > Psilopsiagon aurifrons. The sequence continues at coordinate 19,673 of JAOEHY010032829.1, forward strand.
CCCTACCCTGCACAAGATGCTGGCAGCTCCCTTCCTTCCTTCTGCCCAGTCCCTTCAGGCTGTAGTGCCTGGATGTTGTCCTTTGCTTTCATCCTCCTAACCGTACCTAATCCAGTGATTACAGCTGCTTGTGTTTCACCAGAAAACCTCTGCATCTGTCTGACAGGCTGGTTAGTGTGGTAAGGCAACAAGGAGTTTTCAGCTACTCCAACCTTGGGCTGAAATACACGGACTTTTAATGACATTTTCAGCTGAATGCTAACGGTAGCTGCTTATGAAGCCAAGAATGTGTCTCTTCATGCCACTTGAACACTTTACAGAGGGTGAGGGCACGATTAGTCATTCAGCAGGCAAACATCTGGTGCTTTTCTGAGCCCTGCAGCTCTTCCTAGTTAGCAGGTCTCACCTCATCCTGGCTAAGCTAGGAATGTGTTACTGGAGGCATTTTAATTTTGTGGTTTTAGCCACCACCATAAGTGGACAGGAGTAAAACTTGGCTGCTCACGTGGTCTTTTCCAGTTCTTTATCCTTGTATTTCTAGACCCCAGTTCATTCTAGACAACCATTTCTCTCTAGGGGGGTGTGATAGATAAAAGAAATAGGATTTTCAGAGGATTTCTAAGCCATTAACTCTGTGCTTTCAGGCAGAATAAGAGTCAAAAAGCCAGGGAGAATAAAAAATGCCCTTATGCAGTCTCTGCTCCTCTCCTCCCCATGCTTGGTTTTTCTTTGGAATCAGAGAGTCACCCTTTGAACGTGGGCAGTTCGTGGCTGATAGCTGAATCATTGCAGATGTTCTTCCTTTTGATGCTTTTCCCTGTTCTTGTTTCCGTCATCTCAGGCAACCCACCTAGGCTTTTAGTTCTAGAACAATAACAAGTTTCTTTGTTTTCCACAACTGGAGAAATGCCCTTTTCCAAATGCCTCTTCTTGTAGCCCATGTGCAGTAACTGTCTTCTTCCAACTCCAAGCACATTTCTTGTCCTGTCTTAACGTAAAACTTCTCTCTTTGTCTTTTGCTTGTCTCATGTCTTTTTGCAGAAGCAGTGAGATGTTTGATGGGCTCCTAGTCTACCTAGTCCACCTAGTCTATGTTTCAAGGTGTCTTGAAGTTTGGAGTCTGAGCTGAAAGTGCATTCAGTTTTTAGGAATGCAAACTGTTTGTAGACTCAGCCCAAAATTGCTCCAGATATCTTTGTAGATCTTAATCACAACCTGTTTTCGTCATCCAGACATAGCTTCAAGGCACTCTCAGTCTCAGAGAAACATGGTGCAACTGCTCTGTTGTTTTGAAAACTTCAAGGAGAAGGTCTAGTTAAAGCTACCCTCATCATCATTTAGAAAGTAAAATCTCTGTGGTGAAAAGGCTTCACTGCCCAATGTTTCAGTAATGCAAGGTGACAGGTACAGCTTCCTGAGATACAAGGGAAAGCTTGTGCTGTTTGTCTGTGGTGTAACGTATATATGTAGACACTAGTAAGCAGTATGTTGGGGTCTTTTGACTTTCTGACCCAAGTAAGAATTATTAGTAAACCATAAGCTAATTAGAACTGGAAAAGGGCTGGCAGCCTATTCAGTTCATCCCTTGCGAATATGGGATTGTTCCCTACAATGTATTTTCTCCCATTGGTTTCAAATAATTAAGCATCTATTTGTCTTCTTGGGAAGCATACATTCAGCAATAGTGAACTCTGTCTAACAACCAGCCTAAACTTCCCTTAATTTCCTTCCCCGTCCCACAATTAACCCTTTTTAGATTTTTGCACTTTTCCAGTATTTGCAGATGGCTCTGTTGTAACCACTTGTTGTGTCAGTGATCAATGATCAGTGTAAACTTCATTCTTATAAATTGCTGTTTATGCTGCTTGAAGATACTACTCTGGAGATGTATATCTTCCGGTGCCACTAATTAATGCTCAGCTCAAACTCCAGCATGTCCTTTGATAAAGCCACTTGTGCATCTTATGTGCTCTGAATACCTTATGTGTACTGGATACCTGTGGCACCACAGTCTTGAAGCTAAATGAGTCCAAATGAGTCTGTGCAGTAGGAAGGCGCTAACCCTTTTTTTAAAGTGCATGTTTGCATGCTAGCCCTAGGAAAGTGATTTTGATTGTCAGGGTAAGTCAGGAGAGCTTCTGAATGAAGGCTTTTGCATGAAAGATTGTTTTTCCCAAAGTGTATATGGGAATGTGTGAGTGGGGGAATATATTGTAGCTGAGATACATCAGTCTTCCCAGCTGTGAGTTGAGGGTAATATCACTTGTAGGTGCTATTGCTGTAATCTTCAGAAACCAAATACTAAGCACTGCTGTGTCAGATGGTACTTTATCTTCAAAATAGGCTCATCTACCACCAAATCCTAGAGAAGCCTTCCTTTTGGCTGTGTCATATCTGAATCTGGACATAGAGTAAAAGTGTTTCAGAGGAAAATACTCCTTTTTAGACTATTATTGCCATCACTCAGTTTGATGATTAGGCTGCCATCTTCTTTTATTTCAGCAGCAATCTGGAATTACCACTGTTTCATATTTTTTATGATTCATTGTAAATTAAAAAGAATCCTTTTTTGGAAGCCTGAAATTTTACCAGTGGCTGAAGATCCAGAGAATCCATTAGAGAAACAATACTGGTGAAAGCAAGAGAGGATAAAAAGCATCACTGGCTGTGTCTTTCAGTGTAAATCACATTCATTTCATAAAAGTCTTGAACACATCCCTTAAACTTTAATACCTGAATTTCAAGCTCAACAGTCAGTGGAGTTTTTAGCACCAGCCAGAGAGTACTCATAGTCGGCAGGCAGATGGTCCTTTCCCCTCTTTTACATTCTTTTAACGCACTAACACTGCCAGTTGAGCGTTTGAAAGCCTCATTAATTTTCCTTGCTGTTGGCAATAAGACCTTGCTTGTTCCTTGCTGTCTTCCATTACTGAAACCTGTGTGGTTTTCAGATTGCTCCTACTTGTTGCTTTGACATGGGCCTGGATTTTTTGCCTTGCTCAGGATCCAAGTGGTGGAGATGTTGAGTGATGTAGGACCATGCTGGGATATGATGTCAAAAGCACAAGTAGTTACAGTGTGGAGAGGTGAAATTTGGGTGTGGGTGCAAGGATGGAATTAGAAATGAGAGAGGAAGGGTTGTGTCAAGACAACATTGATGTTAGATTCAGCAAACTCAGAGGAAACTGTAACTTTCTCTGGTGAACTTATATGCGTTTTGATCTTATGGAGTAACCAGTTAAGTTTCTCTGTATGTTCTGGAGAAGTCTCAGTTTCCTGTGGAACTCTGGCAGGATGTGATGCATACGAAAATGTCAATTCTGCACAACTCCTCCCACCCCCAAAACAAAAAAAACCACCCCAAAACCAAACAAACACCAACACCCCAACCCCCCAAACCAAACCAAACCAAAATAACAACAAAAAAGAGAAATGCTTTACGACGTAGGCAGCCTTTAATAAAGTGAATCTGCAGAAGTGGCAGCAGGGAGCTGCATGTTGAGTGGTTTTAAATGGCTCCATATCTCATTATCCAAGTTACAGGATGGATTTTTTTTTATTGCCTGCCCTGCAAGCTCATTTTGAGACAGGTGTGTTAAAAATGCATGTGTCCTTGGTTACCTGGAGAGAGCAGAGGTGCTTTGTAGCTCTGAGTTGAGTTAAACGAATAAAGCCTGTATTATTCATCAAGACAAAATCATTTTCTGAATCTGAAAAAAAGAAACTGTCTTGTCTTTGAAAATCATTTATCTGGCCTTGATTTTCCTGAGGGCAGCAAGTAGAAGTCAAGCTTAAAACAGAAACTAAAACTCTTTCTGTAGGATCAAGAAAAGTAAATTGCCAGCAGAACCACTTTTGATCAAATGAGTGTCTGCTGCAGGAATTGACTGTGCTGCCCGTGCAGCACAATGTTAAAGTGTTCATCTGTTCTCCAGTCAGTTAGTATTGCTTCATGCTCTTCCTTGTGGTGTTCCTGGTAAATTGAAGAAGATGGATGTGTAAGTTTTGTCTTTCTCATGTGGACTTCTTGATGGTGAAGGGCTCACTGATAGGTCAACAGTAGCTGCATCTGTCAGCATGTGTACAGAGAAACCACTGGTGCTAGGAATTCATGGTAACGGCACCTCTGCTGATGGCGTGGAAAAGCACTGCTTGTTATGTCATGGCTCGGACATGAGTAGCATTCTGTAGATCTTGACCCAGGGCATGACTGTCTGGGTTCTCACAAACTGAGAAGAGACAGATACAACCAGATCTTCAACACAGAATTGAGGGTGATAATCATGATTCATGTCCTAAGTTCCTTTGCTAAAGGGTAGGATGTTGCTAGAGTCATTGTCTTTAAGGTAAGAAGTAATTCTGATATGCAGACTTTCTTATCATGGTCAGTATCCATCCATTTCATACCTCAGTGCTCTTAGCTTTTGAGCGCCTAAATCTTAAGACAGATTGCAAATTGGAGCAATTTATATTGTTGCTGCCATGGTGAGTTAGAGAGTAGAATAAATCTCCAAGAGAGTCTGTTGGGCTTATGTGTGTGTAGGCACTAAGCAACATCACCAAGGGGACCAAGGCAGCCACAGCCGGAGGGTGTGTTTGTGTGGCAAATAACAAAAGTGGTCTATTGATTGATTTTCCTGAGCTTTTACACCAAGAGAGAGGGTCTGTGGAGAAATTTCTCCATACAAAGAATTAGGATTGATGAGTTTGAAGAATACGGATCTGTATTCCTTCTTGGCCCATCAACCAATTTCTGTCTTCTAAATTACCCTCCTCAGACTTGTAACAAGCTCACCAAGTAAACAATAAGGCTCAGCAAAAGACAATACATATATTTTTTGCCCAGAAAAGTCAGTTGATCCATTTTAGTCCTTGATGTGAACAGTATTGTTATTTTTTTCATTGATTCTCTCCTACCATAGTGGTAGATGGTAAAGTAAAACACAAACAACATACAAGGATTATTTAACCTCCTCTCCAGAAGGGAATGTTCCAGATGTTCCCTATGAAGGAATGCTCAAGATATCCTCAATTTGTGCCTGCATGTAGTTCTCCATAGCATTTCAATCAGTTACAGTATTTCTTATCCTGTCTCTTGAAATATTTGCGCATCTCTTGTATATGCTCTTAAACAGGTACTGTTTTCAACTCCTGATGTGACTATGTTGCTGGACAGGGTGGAATATCTCCTAAGAATAGTTCACAAAATACTTCATCACTCTGAGCATAAGATAATTCAAACAATAATAATACATATCTTGCCTCCTGAATAAGTCTCAGACTTCTTTTCTTTAAAAGATTTAAAGAAAATCTACCATTTTTCTTACTCTTTTGTAAACTGTATTAGTTGTCACCCATATTCTTACAAAATCATTTTGTCTGGTTATTTCTCCTCTTCATTGTACAACAGAACTTAATTGAACTGAATGAACAATACATGAACATGAAGTGGTGATTACTCAGACCTGCTTGGGTTAGTTCACAAATGTAATTTAACAATTTAAAAAGTCTTAAGTTCACTCAGTAGTTTTAGAGCATCAATCACAGAAATAATTAGAGCTTTCTAATTATGTCATGCAAATTATGCATTACACCCCCAAATACATATACCATATAGAATTATAAGTGTTGGGAAAGGCTTATTACTGCAGCTGCCTGCAGTATGCTGATGTGACTACTTATATTGCAGGACCGCAGTGTAATGAGTTACTCTTTGCTGGCTGATTCTCTGTGCAGTGCAGGCTGCAATCAAATGTGTTGTTTTAGTTGGAGTTGAGCTGGAGTAAGATGTTATCACCCCAGGTACTCATCTCCAGAATCTTCCTGGAGGTCGTTTTTTTTAGGTTAACATACTTCACTTCTCATTTGAGGGCTAGCAGCACTCACAGGGTTAATTTTTACGTTAATCTGACAAGTGGTAACATGCTACCACAAGATTTACTTTGTGTTTTTAATGGTCTAGGCATAGCTATTGCTTAGACTGTAGTTTTTGTACTTTTTTAGTTGCCTCACACTCCTGTTTTTGAAGTCTTCTTTTCCTCAGCTGCTCCTCCCCTTTAGGTCTTCTCTCCTCAAATCTTGTAGTCCTGTCTTAAATTTTGTCCAGATTGTTTTATTCAATTTCAAGTAAGGTGTCCTTTGAATCTATAAGGTAAGACAAGACACAGAAAAGCCACAATATAATAGAAGTCCAGTATTTTGTGATAAGCCCATGGATAGTGTCAAGCACAGTGGGACCCTGATTCCTCACTGGGGCTGTGGAGTCTGAAGGACTATATAGGACGACCCATTTGTAAATTATGCAGGTGTCTTGTTCCCACTATTCTCATTGGAAAACTGTGAAAGAAACTCAGTCCTTTTATAGTCAGAAATATTTTCTAAGATGCATGCTAATTGGATTCAGAGATAGCTTATATAATTTATTTTCTTGTACACTTTCTTTTAACCTAAATAGCTCTTTTATACCTGATATATTTATCATCAGTAATGTCAGTAATCATCTCCCCTCTCAGATTTTGTTTTACTAGGCTAAACAGTCAAAGCTAATGAGATTCATAAAGTGTCTGATAGCCTGAGTGGCTTTTCTCTGGACCTACTCAAGTTTGAATTCCTCTTCACTGAGTACAGGGTAGAACTGTGCTGTATAACTCCATTAATGCTTTCCTACCTCTGCTAGAAAAAATGTGATTTAATACAATGATGTGGTTTCATTTGTCTTTTTAATGACTATGCTCAATTAATGCCTCAGGTGCTCGTGAATACAGTTATAAACTCAGGTCTTTTTCTTCCTCTTTCTAGCCAGTGATATTTGCAGTATTGTTGCTGGTTTTTAAATACATGATCTTGCCCTTTGCATTATTAAACTTCTTGCTCCACACCTTTTATGCCATGTATGATATCACTGTTCTTTTCTGTGTCACCAGGGTTTTTTTAACTGGGAATTAGCACCATCTTTCATTAGAACATACCAGTGAATTAAAAGCATGTGAAATGTAGAACTCGAGCTGCAAGTTGCTTGTGTAGCTTTTGCTGAGTGTCTGCTTCATCTGCAGCGACTTCGGCTGTAATGAAGCTACAGAAGTTGCAGTCGGAAAGTTTTCATCTTTCAGCTCATGGTAGCAGACCATACATTTAAGTCTGAATGTCTTTATTTAAATCCCTAATGTACCTGTCATATTGGTTTCCACAGTGTTGCAAGATCTTGTACTGTGGTGAACTCTTTCAGTATGTGCACACTTCAAGCTACTCAGTGTTTGCTAAGATAAAGCTGCTTTGCTCAGGACAGCTTTTCAACAAATGTTTCAAAAGATACATTTCTAAATGTGCCATGCAGAATTCTTTGCAGGACTGTTGCCTGAATCATTTTTGATTTGGTTATGATACTGGTGCAGTCTGTGTTAGGCTGCGTACGAGTATTTATGCTTTCCTGTGTGTGCAAGATTCAAAGGTTGCTTGCTGCAACTCAGTGTCATTCTGTTAATGAAACTGGAGCAAGCATATTTACTTCAAAGCAGTAGGACTCCATATGGACAAAATTTATGCTTATGTGGATCTCTTCACTGGAGCAGGATTTTATCCAATATTACTGAATCTAGTGATCTAGACACAGATTGGAAATCTCACTTATTGGCAAAACCTGAAGTTAGTCAAATTCCACATAAAAATGATCTATTACAGTATCCCACTGTTTTACTCAGTGATTCAAGTGAGGTTACACCAGGGGATGAGTCTGGCCAGTTAATCTGTCCTTGATGACAGCAGTTGTAGTGTTGATCTACACAATCGGATTGTGTTTTGGCATTTGAAGGACTCTGGGGAATCTCACGTAATCTGTGCTGTGAAATTAATTTGATAATGCACCATTGTTTTCCCTGAGCTTGATCATTCCTTCCCTGCTGAAGCTATGGTCCTCAGGATTGGATTCGTCACATTCAGAAACCAGCTCCAGCTTTCCATTTACAGGATGTCAGAATCCCTGTGTGGTTTTAAAAACAACCTCAAAGCATAGTGCTGTGTGCAAAACGAGAGCTGGTGGAGATACATCTCTATGTATCTATGTATCCATACAGTGAGGGATACATTATCATCCCTCAAGCTTTGCAGTTTACTGGAGCACTGTAATCTATAATCACTGCCCTATGATAAGCTGGCATTGAGTTTCTTTAGAGCTGATTACAGGTGAATCTTCAGGTGCTCATTCATGAAGGAACTGATGCAATCCATTCTGATGAATATGAATCCCAACAAGTTCAGGTAGAAGCATCCAGTCCCTCCAGACCAGTCTTTCTACCTGCAGGTTTTAGCTGTGACAGCTAGAGGTATTGGCTCAACTCTAGCCTTAGTTAGCCCATTAGCATCAGTGGAGTTGCCTGTACCTACACAAGGCAAACTTTGTCCCAGTGCGGTTAAACTTCTGTCAGTATTTCCACTAAGCCCTTTCCTTTATTCATGCCTTCAGAAGCTGGCTGTACAAATGTGCTCCATGCTGGCACTGGACATACAGCATCTTCGCATCTTGGGAGGATGGATTGTCTTCCTCTGTAAAACAAAACAAATCAAATAGAAAACCCAAACCCCACTGAGGAATTTTAGTCTGATTTCCTGGATTACAAGTAAGTAGGAGTTTGTTTCAGATTCTTTTATTTTCACCTGTGTCTCTGGGGTGGATTTGTTTTAAAGATTATCATGTGCTTCTGTATGTACATACAGAGAATCTGTTCTCATGTGTGATATAAATAAGTTCATACTGCCTGCTTTGGCAGTCAGGGTAGGATGACCCTTTTAGGAAATACAATTCATTACTCAGGCCACTGTGTCCATAAATCAGTAGCTTGTGCACAACAGATAGCTCTTCGTTGTAGTTCTGTGTCCCTTATCTAAATCACAGCAACTATCTTTAGCAAATACAGCTCTGCTTTTGTCTTCATACAAGAATTTGAGTCTTGATAAATTTGTTTGTTACTTAAAGTAAGAGTTCTCATAGGGTTTTATACAGACAACTTTCAGTTTTAGAGCTGCTTGAGAGTAATTCACTGTGGTTGTGGATGGCTATAGTCTGTTGGGAGCCAATGGTGTCGTGTAGACAAGTCACATGTGGCAGCCTGAGTGAATGGCAGAAGTGTTCATTAAACAAGGGGGAGCCTTGCATGAGTCACTTTTTCAGACACCCATGGCAAAATGTATTTAGATGAGCATTCATGAAACTGGTAGGACTTCCTCTGTGACATTTCTTTGCCTAAGGTTTTTATTTTGGTGTTTCGTTTTGGTTTTGTTTTGTTGGGGTTTTTGTTTTGATTTTGTTGGTTTGGGTGGGGGTTTTTTTTGTTTGGTTTTTTTTTTCTTTTCTTTTTTTTTTTTTTGCAAATGCAGTTACTTTATGGACAACAATAAAATCAGCCTCACAGCTGTTTGTAAACAAAATTGCATTTGCAGTGCTTGTCAAGAGGAGCTTGCTAGAGGGAGTTCAGATACAAAAGGAACCTGCTTGGTGCTACTGCAGGAGTACCACCAAGGAGTGAGGCCAGCTGATAAGTGAGTGCAGCAAGGGGAGACTGATTTCTGTTCTTAGGTCTGTCCTGGATCCCATATGGATGTAGCAAACCACACAAAGGTAACTGGGAAATCTGGGTGTGGGAGAGGTGTGTCTGTTAGCATATTATCTATTTCATGAGGACGTGACAAATTTTGGAAGATAGTCATGTCCATGCCTTTTAAACAGCTGTACTGATTAAGGTTGTTACTGTCTCTCAGCTGTTCATTATCTGCTGTTCAGCTGACTGATCGTGTAAGTATTCCTAATTCGTTTCAGTACAAAGTGAAACAGTTCATTTAATGAAGCTTTTAATTAGGCTGATAGCAAGAAGGGATGGCCAGATCCTAAAGCACCATTGTTTTCAGAAATGAAGATAGGATGATGGCTGAAATATTTGAAAAAGTCTATAGAGCTGTAGAGGTAGAGGTGATGGTTCAGTTTATATCTTTAAGATATGTCTTACCCTAATCCATAGAATACACTGTTTCTAAACTTCATAGACTGTTTTCTTTCCTCTGTGTCAAAATACAAAGGCCTGGAAAATGGAGCCAAAGAAAACTGGAAAAAATGTTCTTGTGTAGTCCGGGCTTACTGGAAATTAAATCCAGGCATTACAAGAAAGCTGCAGACTCACATTTAAGAATACTTGTGTTTCTTACTGCAGAGTGTTTACATGGTCAGTGATAGAAGAATCCCATTGTTCACAGATCCTCTTTTTTAGACTAGAACACCTTGCCTTTTTTAAGTCACAAAACATCAGTCCTGGGGAAGCGTATGTTCATGGACCTGTGAGCAGTAAGACCTTGTCTGGTTCTTTGTAATGAAAATATCACAGACCATCTGCTTTTCCAATTGTAGAGCTGTCCTGGTTGGTGTCTCACTGCCAGACTAGCTGCAGGGAACACTAGATAGATGCACATTTAGTATTAATTTAACCTACATTACACAATCTATCTAGTACATTTTCACACACTTTTGATAACCCTTATGCTTTAGCTTTCAGTGCTTCTGGGGCTAGGAGGAAATCAGGCCCTGAGGGCATGCTGGCTCTGCTTTTGAAGATTCTGAGCTTCAGAGAAAGCTGATGGAAGCTGTGGGTGCTCAGGACCTCTTAATGCTAAGCCGCAGGTTGTGCTGTATTTGCTCATACAAAATGATTTAATTTTGCTGCCAATTGTCAAATTTGCTGTCAATTGCTGAGGTGAGCAGCTCTAGAAAGGCCGCCTTCAACACCTGAGCGGGGGGAGCTCAGCGTCCAGGAGCCTCAGCTCAGAGCGGCGAGAGCCACCGAGGCAGCCTCAAGCCCTCGACGGGACGAGCCCAGGAGCCGGCACCTCGGCGGACGCGCACTGACTCACAGGGGGCGGTGCGAGGACGAGCGGCACCGGCCCTGACGGGGTAAAAACTGCCCCAGGGAGCGCGGAGAGCCGGTCTGTGCGGGAAGGGGAGCGGGATGGTGAGCACCCGCCTTATGAGCGGGGCCCGGTCTGGGAGCTCCGCTCTGGCTGCCCCGGCGGTGGTCAGTGCAGGCACCGAGACAGAGCCGATGAGAGGGGAGGATGCGGTGCAGGGAGTGCCTACGCTGCTCTCCTGAGAGGAGGGTGCGCAGTGGGCAGAGCTGCACTCGGTGCTCCTGGTGGAGGTCCTCCTGCAGCAGGGACTGAGCTGCGGGACGCTGTCAATGGGATAAAAGATGTCAGGGATTCTGAGAGGAAGAAAGACTGCCTGCTCCAGGCCCAAACTGTGCAGAGGCCTCAAGCGTCCACTGTAGCTCATGGAGGAAAGGAGGCCCCTAACCCAGGAAGCTGGGAAACAGTAACAGAAAAAAAAACAACAAAAAAAGGAGGAAGAGGACAATTAAAAGCAAGGGCCTTCCTCCTAAATCTGTTGTCCCCTCCCAGAGCCGCTTTTCTGTCCTGAAGGAGGCTAATAAGGAAACACACTTGCACCAGAACAACCGGCTGATGCACTGGTAAAGAAGGTCACTACTGGTGCTGCCAGGAAAAAGCAGCAGGCCATAGTAGTAGGGGACTCTACTTTGGAAAGAACAGAGGCACCCATTTGTCAGCTTGACCCAGTCTCAAGGGAGGTGTGTTGCCTACCAGGGGCTTGGATCAGGGATGTTGCAGAGAGGCTGCCTGCTCTAGTCAGTCCCACTGACTATTACCCACTTCTAGTGATCCATGTGGGTGCTACTGATACAGACAGCAGTAGCCCAGAGAACATAAAGAAGGACTACAGAGCTCTCGGAGAGGTGGTCAGGGGCTCTGGAGCTCAGATTGTCTTTTCATCAATTCTCCAGGATAAAGGGGAGGACCCTAAAAAGGCGAGGAGGATTGGCCAGGTTAATAAATGGTTAGAAGGGTGGTGCCATAGTCAGGGGTTTGGGTACCTTGAACATGGGTCTCAGTTTAGTAGGCCAGATCTACTGGGGGCTGGTGGAGTTGGTCTGACAAAGGGAAGAGTGGATTTGGTAGGAGGTTTGACAGACTGGTCAAGGAGGCTTTAAACTAGATGTGTTGGGGGAGGGGAGCATCATTCCATCCCAACACACCCAGTCACTTGCCAGCGCCTATAATAAATTCTCAGAGCAATGTAGATATATTCCAGCTGCTCCAGCCAATGAGCCGGCTTCAACTGGAGCTCGGCTCAGATGCCTCTATACAAATGCCCGTAGCATGGGGACCAAATGAGAGGAATTAGAGAAGTGTGCACGTCTATGGGGGTATGATATCATAGGCATCACAGAAACATGGTGGGATGGCTCCTATGACTGGTGTGTTGGAATGGAAG